>CAJNSZ010000367.1:1825-27001 GCA_905329745.1 Rotaria sp. Silwood2 | reverse complement strand
TTCTATATCTATGCCTTTGCTTTTTATACGTGCAAAAACCCATTTCTATTTCAGGTGAACTACTGCAATAGTGCCTGTCATACAAACAATGCATTTATGATGTTGTGGATCAGACTCGTTAATTATATGTTTCCTTCAATATTTACTACTTTATTTAGTGTGGCACTTTTGGCTCGTGTGATGTACTCAAAACGTCGTCTTCAACGAGCATTTAGTTGGAGAAAGCACAGTAAAATGGCTTATCAACTTCTTTCTATATCACTTCTCAGTGTGGTAGTCATTTTACCGTACAGTATCGTCAGTTTCTTGGGTTTTGTTGGTTTCAAGTTTATATCAAAACCAGTGATAAATATGTTCGCCTTCATAGCTCTTATAAAGCCTCTATGCGTACCTTTTGTATACCTAACATCTATAACAGAACTTTGGAAAATAATTAAAACAAAAATCCGTCTCGCAACTATTCACAAAATAACTCCGATGTGCTCAAACCGAAAATAATCATAGTTTAACTATCAACTATATCCTTGACGAAACTTACTTATATATATATACATATAAATAAATAAATAAATAAATAAATATTGAAATCCTATGCTTTCGGGCGTGGGCTGAATGTGAGTGAAGAAATGAGCTACACTCACACCCACACCCTTCTTATAAGACACATACAATTTCGATGTTTGCTTCAAAAATATAATTATGGAGGGAAACCTCCAAAAATCTGATTGAATTTGGGCCTAATAGTTATCCTCACCGCAAAATTATCAAGTTAAGATATTCGCTGTTTATAGGTATCTTATATAAAATTATTCAGTCCCTAAGATTATGTCCTACCGGTCCTAAAAAGCACGATAATTTCATCTAACATACTAATGCGTGCCTAATACTTCAAACTTAGCATTGTTCCATTGAGCGCAATAATTTCGATCGAATATGGTTAAATTTTTAAAATCGTAACAGAAAGAAAGCCAACTGAAATATCCTATTGCTGATAACACCCATCTATAGTGATCATATATATGCATGGTTTTTTCAAATAAGACCTCATATACTAATATTTTACTGAAGAATCATCGTAATTAGGGACAAAAAAATGACTGAAAAGTCATAACTAGAGATGAAAAAAGTTACCGTCAGAATTGAGGACAAAATTTAACTGGATCATCAGAATTAGGAACCTAAAATAGCTTGGCGACAGAATTAGGAACAACTTTTTTTTCATTACATTCAGGTATCTTTACTTCAACATCTGTATCTTGATAATAGAACATACAATCGTCTTGAAATTTTAGACTATGACAGAGGTTGATTCAGTCTACAAAAATGTCTCAGATGCCTCTTTTCCATTTCTCATAAAAAATTGAGAAAAATAGTTTTTTTTTTAAATTGAATTTTTCTAAGTAATTTGTTAGAGGTGTCAGAATTAGGAAGGTTTTTTTTGCTGGCCGACAGAATTAGAGAACTATCTCCTAATTCTGTCGAGTGCAAGCATTTTTCGGGTGTGGGTGTGAGCTATCTTTTTATCAACACCTACACCCGCACCCATCCACACCCAATGTATCTACTGATGCTTGAATAAATAATTTACTTTTGATTCTATTTACATAAATTAAATTGATTTGCTTTTCATTATTTAGAATCTTGTTTTAAAGTAACAGTTGCAATTGTAGACGTCATTCTAATACACACCTAGGTGAATAAAATTGAACACTATAACAAGGATGAAGAAAGCATGATATGACCTAAATTTTGATGTTACCGATCGAACATTGAAGTACAAACCGTAAACCTTAGATGGGTATTACAAATCTTCCACTTTTACTAATAGAATTTGGGCGTGGGTCTCGAGAGTGAGAAAAAACTAAAGAAACTGTCATTGATTTCCTTTTCTTTTTGAAATTATATTGCTTTATAAAATGTTTATTAGGAGAGAAAAGAAAAAAAAGAGTCTTCTGAGTATGCGTACATAAATCTAGAGACCAAAGAAGGATCAACGGAGAAAGAAAAGGTAATATAAAATAGAAAAGAAAATTTGTTGTACAGGATCTGGCGATAAAAAGTATAGCGAGAAAAGCCAATCGAAAATAAACCCAATATTCATAAATGCACTTAAGTGAAACTCACTTTTAAGAGCTAATTTTTATAATAAATAAAGAAAAATATTAATATTAACTATTTATACTATTAGCTTCTTCTGATGAACTAAAACTTCAGAGTTCTGAACGAAAATCATGAATCTCATTTTTTCAACATCTAACATTGTGTATATTTCTAATGGGTTTTATGCTAAGCCAAAACTGTAATGTAGCGCCCTCAACTGCATGGAACTCATATTACTGAAAAAGTAAAGAGGAAATTTGTAACAGCTTTTATTTTTAAACATTTCTATGGTATTTTATCGTCTAACTCTTCATAAAATCAGATAGTGCATAATCAGTATTGATTTGATGATTTATCGATATGTGATCATAGAGACTAATGTGATGTAGTCCAAGAATATCATTTGAAATAAAAAGGACTCATGCTGGGAGAGAAGCACAACCAAAGAAAAAACCTACTCTGTAAAAGGATGACATTGTGTATATAAGCTACCATAATTATTCTGGTATTATTGATCCATATTCGACGTAGAACACAACACAATAAACTATCAGTTTTACGACGTTCCATTGAACAGTAAGTTAAAAAAATCGTTAGTAATCACTTAAATCTATGTAATATCGTACAATGTGAGAAAAAGACTACGATATATAGTAAAAAAAAAACATTTACTTCTGTTTTATCATTCTATAATAGACTAATTTGTATTGAATTGAATGTAGGCCAGTTTGTTTGTTTTTTCTTTGATATTCTTTCAATATTATATCTCTACTCTTTGTTTTGATCCTAATTAGTCTCCTTCCTTTTCGATGTTTCCATGAATCAAGACATTTGTCTATGGTTTATCTTAAACTCCCCATTAGTACTTCATTTATTGTTAACTCATGACTTAGTAGTTTTTTGTTTTCTCTCTTTCCTCATTGTTTTCATTATTTATCTGATCTTCACCTCTTATTTTTCATTTTAGTATTTTACTCTTTTCTGTTAAAACTTTTTTCTTTTAACATCAGAGAAAACTTTTGTAGTTGACAATGTCATTCAAGAAAGACTATCGAAAATGACAGAAATAACTTTTACTGGTTTTTTTTTTGCAAAAATGAATTCTGTATAGACTATTTTATGATGGAGTCAACTGACATTGTGTAATTAGATTGTTACTATTGCATAGTAATACCCCATGTAGTCGAAACTGGAAAAAACCGGCGCTTAACCGCGGTAAATCATTATAGATTACTAGCTTTTCTTCTGGTAAACTGCAGTTTACCGGCACTGTTCCAACCTAGGTTTTGCCCATATTTTTCTTTGAATAAAACATTTATTTTTGAGTTAAAAGTTTATTTGAAAGAAAACTATGTAAGTGAATTTAAAAAAGTCATATTTAGTAGAAAAAACGAATAATTTACAATAAAATTACAACAAAAAAGATTCAAAAATAATATTTCAAAAAGAAGTCTTTTTTAAGTTAATAAATATAAGCTTAAAAACTAAAGAGTAAAAAAATAGATTTAAAATATACTAAAAAAAACTTAAATATCGAATCTAAAAAATGGATCCGAAAACTAGCGTTCAAAACATAATCTAAAATAGCTAAAAGAAACTATAGCTTAAATTAAAAAAAATTATCTAAAATAGAATTTAATATTAAAATACTAAAAAATACTGCTTAAAACAGGAAGTAATTAATGATGTGTGCAAAAAATGCGTTTAGTTTTACTGCACGCAGTATTCATTACTTCACCATTTTATCTAATTCTGCGAACGAGTAAAATAAACGAAAGCTCGTCATACACATGTATATATATGTAACTCTTTTTTCGTTCTGTATTTATTCATTACTTTCTCTTCACCAGCAAAAATAACGGTAAATGGCGGTAAACCGCTAAAACTGTTCCGGTTTTCGCAACATCGGACATATACCACGACCATTAAATGCTTTTCGTTCTTCGTATAATACACATATATGATGTTTATAACTAGCGAATTATTTTTTTACTATACGATGACTGCATAATGCATTCTTTCGTTTTTATCTTCCATCTATATGAGATAGATCGAAAATAGCTTGCAAAAGTGAACGCTGTCATTTTCGATAGCCTTTCTTGACTGGTATTGTCACTTACAAAAACTTTTTGCTACTCTTAAAATAAACAGTTTTATGCTGTGATATCAAGTCGTTCATTTACTTATGTATATTATGTCTCTTTTCTCTTGTCTCTATGTTTTCTTCTTATTTCTCGATAGGACAAATGCTCGATATAACATTTCAGCTGCGTCTACTGTGTAACATTCAGCATATATATATCTTCCTTTATCGTACCTATTATTCTAATGGTTCATTTTTTATAGCATATGAGTTTATCGCTGTCGTCACATATATATACTCTTTCTTCGTTATGTATCGAATTTATATCTGTTGTTGTATAGTAGAAAGATTATTTTATTTCTTTTTAAATCAAATTAGCTCAGTTTCTATGGTTTCTTTGTTTTCTTATTTTGCATTGTTCTCGTTTTCATTTCTTTCCTTCATCCTCTCTTTATTCGTTTTATTTCTGTGCTGCGGTTTTACCTCAAGATTGAAACGTTAACTATTTCTTTTTCTCGATTGTTTGAATTTCCCCTAGAGTTAATCGGTTTTTATTACAATTAGAGAATTGTTGAATGGAAGGAAGAATAAATATCATGACAATAGTGTGCTTTAACCAGATTCTCTGGCATCGGTATCTTTTCTTCGTCTATTCCTGTCGAAACTTGATTGCTAATATGATACATACATTCGTGTCTTTTTTCTCTTTTGCATTACCGATATGAAGGTTCTCCTAAATATTCTAGGTATTATTGGTAGACTGTTGTCTCTTCCGTTTGATTACCATTACTATTGTATTTATTGGCATGATGAAGCCTATTTTCTTTCTTCTTTCTCGATTGCTTCGATGAAGATTCTCGTATTTATCTGATACATTATTGTGCGAACAGCATCCGTTATTTTTTGTTGTTTCCATTACTAAAAGCGGTACATCCAAGCGTCTTTCTTTCTTTTGCTTTCCAATTGAGACAGAGATCATCCTGCGAAATATATCTGCCATCTTGAAAACAATATCTTTCTTTAGATTACTGCCATAACACATATCGATGCGGAGGACCATAGTTTTCCTTCTTTATCTTTCCTTATTTTCACGGTTCTGCTGCAAGTCTAGTCTATAACGCGCAGGTGGATACACAGGTATGAATTTGAATGATGCTTTTCAAAATTTTCTCATACCCCAAAATGCTCATTGAGAGACTAGTAAATACTATAAATAATTGGCATTAGATTTCCAAAAGTGGCAAAAGACCGAGAATGAGATCTACTAAAATATATTGCTCGTACGAGGCATTTAGTGTGATGATGAAAAATTGTTTCAAACAAATTTTTTTCCTATGAATGTATTCTTGAAGTATGCTAATGATGAGAATGAGGGCAATGGTGATAGATCTCTCTTCATTCTCACTCTCACTCTCACTCTTGAGGATCATTCATAATGCATTGTGACTTACGTTAATCGACAGAAGAAAAAATCCATGTGCTTGATTGTTTGCCAATTATAGCAAAATGAAAGGAAGATATTGAACAATTTTTTTGTTTTACCTCAATTACCTTGAATTTGATTGCTTTTTACTATACATACGACGATAGTTTGTACACCGAATATATTATGTTTTTTAAGAAAGTATTGATACTAATTTTTAATCTCCAGTTTCATACAACTTGTGTGCATCGCTCTAGATTATCTAAGATCTATTCGTCATACGGAAAGAAACAATAATGGTAAACAAATTTTTGGACGAACCTAATGCTATCCCTGACGATGAAGGTTCAAGTCCAATCTATGGTTATCAACACCAACCTATCACAGCATTAGAAGAAGCTATTCAAGGCATCACACATGTCGTTCCTAACGTCACTAATTACTAGAGCTGGGCGAAATACTCGAAGGGTCGGTACTCGAGAGGGATTGGTACTCATACACATACTCGATGCTCTTATATTTAAAAGTTTAGAAGTATAGTACTTTTTACGCAAAGATAATCATGTCTGTGTGTGTTGTTTAAAAATGAAACCAATTACTGATGGCTTCCTTTCTATCGATGTGAATGTGAATATACATATAAGCATTCGCACCACAGAAAGTCTTACAATAATGGTCACATTCTATTGTCGTTATTCTCCTTGTTAATTCACTTATATCCATTAGAGGTGTGGATGTCATTCTTCTCTGTACTCACACCCACACCTCGAAACTTTGATTTCGAAGAAAAAGGAGACAAACCAGATGGCCTGTCTGACATGTTTAGATCTCCAGTGCGAATCATTACTAAAAGGTCATAGCCACATCGATCAACACCGACACCCCATGTCCACACCACTCTCCAGTCCTTAATGATGTTCAATACCCTTGTTTTAGATTCGATGATAAGCATACAAATTGAATTTGAATTTTATCAAAAAACACACACTTGGCTAGTAAGACAATTATGTAGAAAGCATTCTCTAGTTTAAAATTATTCTGAAATAAACACTGTTCTTGAAACATTGTTCCGTGTAGTCACATTGATTTAAGTCTGTATCTAAGCTGTATAAGTGATTTTTAAGTAAGGCAAAGCTTGACCATATCGATAAACGATATATTCAGTGAATCCATTTAATGTTCCTACAACTGAATGATACGGCAGTGGTGCCGACACCAATTCTGTACTCGGTACTGATTGATGTGATACATTGCCCAATACAACTTTAGTGTAATATATAACACGTGTATCATCGTTTAGATCAGTAGCTGTATACTGATGCGACTTTGCAGGATCGTCAGCAAAATATGCACCATGACCTAAATGTTGAAACACAGAAAAAAAGTGTTAATATGAACGTCAATAACGTAACAAAAGCCTGACACCTTTGCAATATGAGTATGAAGTTAGTCTTGTATAGATTTCACTATGGAACAGTTTGTTAAAGCTTTAATAAGAGCTTGGAGAGTTCGTCCAATACACTCAGTAGACAATGGTCTTTTACAGAATGACAAGCTTGAATAGAAATTTTCCAATCGCATCGTTTTGTTCATCTAAGGATGTCCAAAGAAAAAAATGGATTCTATCGAATAATTAGCACATCCAATGGAACACACTGATAGATATGACTTTCCTGGGGTTTATTTCACTCTTCTATTTCTATCTATGTTCTCGACACTTCATACAGAGAAAAAAAGTTAAATTTTGTTATAAAAAATTGTATTTAAAATCATGGAGCTGTTTAAATTCTGTTTCTTTTGATTTTAAGAGTCTCTGTATCAAATCAAGTACTGAATCAAAAAACATTGTTTCCCGTTGTGGAATATCATCTTGGTATATAATCGTACTGCAAGATGTGCTAACATGCGATTTTTAATCATTTATTTCATCGGAAAACTGCAATGAACTCAATAATATTGACCGAATCGATGCTCTTAAACAAGGGTCTTCCTTGTTCTGAAAGCATATATGCTGTAGATATTCGTAATCAACAGCGATAAACATTTACTAATATTTTTTTAAAAGATTTTTTATTTTTCTATCATTGCCTTATTGCTCTGTTAAAGAAATTGATTTAATATAAAAATACTTTCAGAGACATATTATCTAAAGGTGGCTTAGTTAAACAGACTACTTGACACATCAGGAGACTCTCTCACTAAGTAACAAATTAGGCTGTCATTACTCTGGATATTTTTAAACAAATTAAGAAAATGATTTCGTGACTTTATAATGTATATGATGCTCACAAATCACTTACCTCAATTTCCCTCTTTACTAAAATAACGATCATCGAAACCATTATCTCGTATACCATCAATTCCTTCTCCACTTGTGCCATGAAAAAGTTCACGCTCATTTGGATCAAATCCTGAACATTGTTTAGCAATAATTTTTTTTAATGCTTCATATTGATCTTCTAAAAGTGGATTTTTTATCTGTTCAATCGATATAATATTTACTTGATATCCTATATTATTCATTTGTTGTTCTACATCTTTATATAATCTGTCGGATGATGCTAAATGTACTAGAACAGACCAATATTTTGAATCTGGATTTGGTATAACCAAGAATGACTGTCCTAATTGTGTCCAACCACGAACGCTTATCATTTTATCAATACGCATTTCAAGAGTAGGATCAACTGGACGAAGAACTTGAAGTTTTTTATTTTTAATATTATCAACAATTGTTTCAAGTTCGATTAAATATGGTCTTTGTTGAATATCAACACGCATTCCTAATTCATGTGTGTAACCTTTTTCTAATGATAAATTGTTCACATCGAAATCAATACGATCATGTGTTAATGCTACGTGTGGTTCAATTAAATCTACTGTAAATGGACCTGTTGGAGCATCTTCATCAATTAACAATACATATCTCCAGTCTTCTCGAAATACTTGGCATGTCATATGATATTTGTATAATTCATCTTGAAATTTCTCAATATTAAAATCAGCATGCGTTGACAAATGGCAATCTATATCTGTTGGAACGACTTCTTTGTTAATCGATGGTACGGGACTCATACTTTCAATCCAGTCTTTTGGTTTTAGCGAAGGATCAGCTGGTCTCGATGTATAAGCACCAACAACTCAATCACGTACAAAACCACCTTCAACTTTGCAAGAAAATTTACAAACAGCTATCCAAGCGACAACTTCCATTCGAGTTTCACGAGTCGCATTTTGACCTTTCACACTTTTGTATAAGTCTATAAGTGTTCGTTTAGTGTCGGTAATATGAGAAATTCGTTCTTCAATATCATGATATTGTGCACGCACTTGAGGACGAAAAACTCGTGGAGGAACGCCTAAATATAATAAAATAATGATCAAACTATTAGTTTGAATCACACTTTCACAAGGATTCAAACATCCTCTGTATTCATACACGGTGCAAAAGATCTGATTAAAATTTTGTAACACTACTATTTTGTTACCAGTTCGATGTAAAGTCTTGAAAGTTTTTGTACTTCTGTTTACGAATTAGTCAAAACTCACGAAATTTGTTATAAAAGAACTAAGTTACATTGATGACGCTGCGCAATATTCGGAACACATCTGAATATTTATTATCGCTTTTTTTCATCATTGAAAACAGATATCCGTTGAAATCATTGTTTGAAAAAAGAAAATTATGCATTTTGTGTATTTCGTTTAAGTGTTAGAGGTAAATCAATTTATTGAGTTTTTACTTACCTGAATTCGGACGTCGCATAACAGCGCAATATCCTAACCATCGCACAAATGATTTGAATTCCTTTTTAATATTTTCATAATCCGAATCTCTAGCAATAATCTTTACTGTAATGTTCTTTGTTGACGTATTCGGATTAACAGTTATTTTAGCTTGTCTTTCCGCTTCCCAGCGCCAAATCATTGGTTTAAATATATGTGGCATTTTCATTACACTTTCTAAATTTCGTGATAAATTCTTATATTCTTCTGTATCTGGATCAAAACGATTTTCTAATTCAAACTCAGGCTGTTCAACTGTCAATTGCTGTCGAATACATAACTCAGCTTTAAGAGAGGTACCAGCTTTACCTTCTATTGATAGTGTATCCGAAATTAATTGAATATCAATTGAATGAAAGTTGGTTTTTGCTGTTGGTAATATATATTTATTTGTAAGATACGCTGCTTCCTTTTCATTTAAAACAATATTTCGTTGAACCTGATATTCAATCCATCCCGGTTGAAGTTCACCGAGAAATGAAAGAACAGCTCTCGAACGAATTGACGATGCATAACGAATATCTCTTGCCAAAACTAGAGGAACAGGCGACATACTTCTATGTCGAGCAAGAGTCGATTGTGAATCTAAGACAGCAATATTTTCATTAGTTGAGTCATATCGAACATAATGGTGATTTCTTCCATATATTTCTTTTAATGAAACAAAAACGTTTTCGTAATATCCAGCTAATAATGATTTAGCGATTGATGGCCAATTGCCAGATGTAATTTGTGATTGTGCACGATATTCAACTAATGAATTAAAAGATCTTTCTAAACTGACATATCGTCTCAATGCTTGTCGAAGAATATGATGAATAGCACTGAGACCTTTTACTTGGCATACATATTGTAAATTAAATTGATTGTCTGGGACTGATTGTTTAACAAGTAAAATTGCTCGCATTACATTAAACAATGTCATAAAATCACCATCTGAACTTTTCAGATGTTCTGGTATTGATTTCAATAAAGCACTAGTATTAAGAACACTTAAAATAGACGATAGATAGATAAGGTCTCGTCCACAAGAATTGTTCTGAAGAGCAGACAGTATACATTTCGACATTGCTAATGAACCAAAATCGGGTAGTTTAGCAAGAGCTTCACCATGCTTTGTGAAATCTTCACTTGGAGCAGCTTTCAAAATGCC
Source organism: Rotaria sp. Silwood2 (assembly GCA_905329745.1). Lineage (NCBI taxonomy): Eukaryota > Metazoa > Rotifera > Eurotatoria > Philodinida > Philodinidae > Rotaria > Rotaria sp. Silwood2. The sequence continues at coordinate 16,456 of CAJNSZ010000367.1, read as the reverse complement.
TTAACAAGAATTAATTCACAGTTTCTGATAGTTAATCATTCTCTTACAATTATAAGCATATAGTATCGCTTTCTATTCATTTAACTCTCATTAGAATATAGTTTCCAACAGTAGGACGTTAGAGTCTTTACATAGTAACTGAAATGAATTTTATCAATTTTAATTTTTAAAACACACATTAGCAACAAATTATTTTGTCTAACTTTTGCAGTTATGTTCGTGTCTTTGTAAAAGTGATCGAATACCAAAATCAGTATGTATTTTTTGAATGGAAAACTGTAAACAAAAAGAATTTCTAGAGTTTTAAGACTTGTTTCAAATTTTACAACTATACGGTAAAAATTTCGAATCTGTTTCGCTTGTGTTTTCCTACCGAAAATCTATTATTGTATTTCGAAACATCTTTTGTTGCGAAATGAATTATTGGCACGTTTTTTGACTCACTGCATATTAAATATTTAGAGTTTAAAAGGATCCAATATACTGTACATCAAGAGATTCTATTTTTCTTGCTTGTTTTCATGACAGAAAGTATATTTCTCGTGATTGTGTTTCGTTAGTCTTTTAGTATCCTTCTACATTAGATAATCTGTATTAATGATCATCTTCTATGTGTCTCAAGCTACGATGAACAGGCTGAGTATTTAATGAACATTACTTATAGCACCTAGAAAAACAACAAAATATACTCATCATTTTGATCGTATAGAATTCTGTTGGATTCAAAAACTAGAAGATGATAGAAAGAAATTCTTGAAACACTGTTTAAAAAATGATCCACAACAAATTTTCACACGATATTCATCTGTCGTAAACTGAGGAATTTTCCGTTGTGAACTATATTGAGTTTGATTTCTAGATGATTTAAACTATGTATGATGATAGAATTCAAAATCTGTACTTAAGTTTCGGCAATTCCTCAGATACTATATACTGTTTTCAAAAGTTTAAATTAGTTTCATCTTCACATCTCATCATGCATTTTGCTTATGTCTAATATAGCATGTAATAATATAAGGGTTACTATCAGTATAGGTGCGGAAGAGAAAAGCAAGATATTAGGATTGAATGTGGATGAGGATCTTCATCTTTTTTTTCTCATCCATTTTATCACATCTATATTACCGAAATAGATATTGGTTATAAACATTTCATACCTAGTAGTCGTAATGTTTTAACAGTTTGATCAATTGTTTTATTTGGTGGAGAATCTGGAAAGAACTGTTTCATATGGTGTAATCCTTGTTTCAATGGTGATTTTCTTAATGCAAACTCAATATTAGTCAAATCTGATTGACATATTTGTGGTGTTGGATATTTTTTTTCTTCTACTTCAAAATCGTACAACGAATAATATTCTCCAGGTTGTGTTCGACCCAAACGTCCAAGACGTTGTTTTATTGTGGACTCTGCTGCTCGATCTTCTTGGAGTACAGTTCGTTTAGATTCTGGATCATAAACAGGTATATTAATCATACCCGTATCGATAACATATCTTAACTGAGGAAATGTTAATGACGTTTCGGCAACTGTGGTCGAAAAAAATACACTTCCATTTTCAATATATTCTTTTTGTGTAGAAGCTTGTTGTGATTGAATAAGAGGATAAGCAGTAATAACACCACCAGTTATTGTTTTCAATAATGAACAACATTCATTAACATCTTTGACAGAACTAACAAAACATAAAATTTGATCATGTCGTCGACGTTTTTGATATAATTCTTGTACAATATTTAATATATTCTCATTTTTACGAGAATATTTAGTTATAGGATGTATGGTACCCATCTGTGGCATCACAAATTCAGTTAATGAGACTTGTTTTATTTTACGAAAAAGATCAGGTACAGATGAATCAAGTGTAGCAGATGAAATAATTATTTTCATTTTTGATTTTAATGCCGGATTAATAGATAACATTCGTGCTAATAATGCTAAACAAGGATCAATATTTACGGATCTTTCGTGAACTTCGTCGATGAAGAATATAATCGATTTGTTTAATTGAGTGTTATGTGTAATGAAATTTTCATCATAAAGTAAACGTTCTTTGAGTAGGCCATTAGTCACATATAAAATTTTAGCTCTTGGATTTCTTTCAGCACCACTAACAGCCCATCCGGCTAGTTTCTCTGAAAAAGGATCTTTTACTGATGTCATTGTTTCATTAACCCGTTGACAAATTAATGTACAAGGTAAACGTCGAGGTTGTGTAACAATAATTTTATCATAACATTCTGCAGCAAGGAGAGCTGGTAATAATGTAGATTTTCCTAGAGATAGAAAACAATCAAAATTAAGCGTTGTAATAAAAAGATTTTATTTTGTTTTACCTGATCCAGTTGATGTTGAAATTGTGGTAACTGTATTCTGATTAACTTTATCCAACAGATCTAATGCTGATTCAAACAAAGGTAATTGAGTATAAAAACAACAAGAGTATATGATTAATCTTTGTAATGGGCCAGGTATCAAACCAAAATGTTTCGCACGAAGACCAGTAAATTTTTGATTTGTCTTAAAATCCTCTTTCAATTGTTTAATGAATGTATCTAAAACAGAGACTGCTTTGGGGCTTGGTTTTTTTTCATAATGATTTCGTTGATGAGTAATATTTTGTTCAATAAATTTTTCAAGTGTTTGATATTTGAGTGGTTCAATTTCTGTGATGAGTGGTTTATCTTTTATAAAACTATCTGTTTGTTTTTCTAATTCAGCTTTTATTGTTGTTAAATCACCCAAAATACATTGGTCGATTAATAATTTTTTTTTATCTTCAATATAGATATTAAATAATTCAATGTATTCGTTTGATTTTTCTCGTAGTAACTGATCGAAAGATTCTACATATAGACTCCAATGTTTCATTCGTGAGTTAACTTTTTTTATTTCGTTTTTGATAGGTTCAGTAACTTTTTCTAGATGTTGTTTGTAGAAATCTTTGGTTTTTTGTATTGATTTTATAAATTTTCGAATTCGTGCGAGCATTGCTTTAAAGATATCATGATGATCTTGAAAACCAATAATTGTGACAGTAAATGACTGAAATGACCCATTCATTACTTCTCCAAGCAACATCTTTGGTATTCTATCATTGAAATACTTATCAACTGTTTGGCCTGTTTTTTTCATGTGATCAAGAATTAAGACTTGTTTTGGTGCGAGAAAGTCTCTTGCTATTTGTGCTTCGATCTTACTATACGCGTCAGCTAAAATAGTTTTTTCGATCTTCTCTATGTATGCTTTTTCTTGTTCTCCCTTCCTTTTGTGGGTCTCTAATTCTTTGGTCAATTTTTCGAGTTCTGCAATTTGCACTTGTTGTCGTTGTTTTTCTTGTTCAGCCCGTCTTTGCTCTTCTTGAACAATTTTAAGCTTGTTTTCGAGATTTTGCTTTTCTTCTTCTTCTTTTTTCCTTAATTCTTCTTTGGCTGCTTCTATATCTTTAATTTTTTTAGCGAGGTCTGCTATTTTTTTGGCTTGGTCCTTTTTATCTTTCTCAGCCTCCTTATGTTTTAATTCAGCTTTTGTAAGCTCCTCATTCAATTTTTGATCTGTTTCTTGTTTTGTTCTCCTTAGTTCATCTTGTTTCTCTTTCATTTGACTTATGTCTTCCTCGAGCTTTGAAATTTGATCAGTATAGGTTTTTTTCTGTTGTTGAGCTTTCTTTTGTTCTTCTTTAGCGGTGTCAAGCTCTTTTTCCAGTTTTTCATTTTCTTCATCCTTCGCTTTTAATTGTGCTTTAATGTCTTCTACTTCTTTAGATCTTGCTGAGACTTTGCCTTCCTTTTTCTTCAAGTCCATTTGTAATTTGTCAAGACTTTCCTTTGAAATTGAGTTTTTCTGCAGAGATATGCTTTGTGATGTATCAGGACTGTTCAAGACATTTTGTAAGCCAACAGCAAGAGGCTCTTCTGGTACAATTTTCGCACTTTTTGGTTCTGAAGGTTCATCACTTTTTTGTGTGATATCAAACAATGACCATTTTTTGTTCTTTGATAAATCAATTTCCTACAAAGAACCGTATAAGTGATGAATGATGGTGAGTTCATTTTTCATTTCTTCATTCAGGTATACAAAAACTATTTAGAGATAACAAGTTAAACATAGACAGAATATGTTTGCCAACTCGAATTTATAAAATTCATCCAATCAGTTTTTTTCAGTTCCTATGCTCAGCCAAAACTGGAGAGTCTACACAATTTTTAAGAGAATAAGACTTCTTGAAGGAAAACAACTAAAAAAATATGACTATAGGACTTCATCGATTTTGTTTACAAAGACTTTTTAAAACTTATTGACTAGTATATGATTCAAGGCGCATATGCGCTAATTTTAGTATCACCTTCATTTTTTCTTCAAATTTTGACACAGACGTGTAAAGCTGGATTTTTGACAACCCTAGAGATAAGCCTAGAAAAAAGTTAACGAGTTTGCGCTATCATCATTGTTAGGACAAATATTCAGGAGTATCTAGTGAGTTTTTAAGTTCGACCGGACGTTACTCCATCGTAGGGATCCAGTGTTGAACCTATATTGATAATGAATGAAGAGCTGCCATAGTCATTCGGATACGTTTTTTTTAGGTGGGATTTTCGTATAAAGATTCCTGTTCACAAGTCAGCAAGTTTTTGGTGATATTGCTTGCTGGTAGAATATTACGCTATACCATTAAGCGATTTGATTTTCTTTCCTTATGCCGGTTTCTGCGTCTAAGATTTGTCTGGCTCTTTCACAGAGATTTATGAAAGTTGAAGAGCTACTATGGTGGGACAGTATCCATCACATATGTATCTACCTAGGTAAAAGGTTGAGCTCCGGAAAGAAAAAAAATTGTTAGAGTCTCATAATAGATGTTCAAGAAAGTTTTATGGTATTCGATTTGATGGACTTTTAGTTATCCTAGCTGACTAGAATATTTTTCCGGTGCGAATGATTATCACTGGTTATCAACTAAAAAGCTTATGGTATTTGGATACAGATCGTTTTCTGTGCGTATATTAGTAGCGAAAAGATCCCAGCATCTGAAGCATTACTCTTGAGTAGAGAAGCAACTATGTTCAGGAAATGAAGCGTAATATATCCATTAGAGAAGAGGTCTAGTTAGGTATGACAATTATTTTGACTTGAGCGTTCATAAAATAATGTACGTCCCGAATGGAGTTTTCTTCATTTCAGAAAAAGATATATATGATTTGCTGAAAGATTAACAAAAATGAGCTGCTCATTATTAATTGTCTCATTGTTACCTTTTTACTCGACAGTATAACTGTTTAAGTTTTTTATTTATATGAATAATCTAACAGCAACTTAAAATGGAGTAAAACTATTCGAACGTGAGTGCAGCTTTTTGTTTTTACCTTATTTGTTTCATCTAAGCTATCTTCATCGACGTTTCCGTTCAGAAAAGTTCGTAGTGTGAGATCTTCATCGTTTTCGTCTTCTTCTTTAAAATCATCGTCTAATTTCGTACTTGGTTTGGTAGGACTCATTTTTGAAACTTCCCGAAGTCGTTTTGTCGTCAAAGGTATCGGTTGAACATGTGACAAATTTTGATAGTTATCTATTTCATGAATTTTATTTCGATACCGTTCATCATTTGCAATTAATTTCGGAATCCATCGTATGCAACCTGATACTGTTTTGTCACTATTTTGAAACGTAAACTCTTGAAGATCAAAGTCGAAATCATCTTTCAAAAACGGCAGCTCCATATTCATTTGTTTTCGTCGATAATTTATAGCATCGTCAAGACGTGCATTGATCTTATTCGTACAGTTATACCAACAGTTCAATTGTACTTGAAATTTGCTATCATAAACCGCTGGTATATCAGTTATATTCCAAGACGCTGGACTTGCAGTTTGGATTCCTTTATGTTTTAAAAGCATTATTTGCCATCGTGCATAACAGTCATAATTGAAAATTGATGAACCACGACACCGTACCCATGCACGTTGATTATTTGGATCACGATTTATACCAGATCGTACAAATTCAACGATTGAAACGCTAAAAGTATTTGGTGGTACACCCAGATAGATTGTACGTTGCATTTCTTCATCAGGTGATATGATTAATGCTTTACTTAATTCTTTTGATTCATCATCTGAAAATTGGGACCATTGAGGATTTGATACTGATTTATGTTCCCAAATACAGTCAAATGTATTGTTTTCTGGTCTTTCTGAAATCGGTTTTTCGGGTAATGTTTTTGCTGTGGTAGAATAACCAAGAATAAGAAATTTTTCAAAGAATTCACGAATATTCCCGTGTCTTTGTCCATTCATTATGGGTGTTTCTTGTATTTGATTTCGAATGAAATAATCAGCACCACGTTTCATTAAATATTGAACAATTTTCAAATGTCCATTGAAACAAGCACCATGTAGTGCTGTTGAACCGGATGATGGATTTATCTGTTTATAAGTACTTTCTACATGTGTTTGTAATACATCTTCAAGTTGTTGCTGATTTTGAGCATTTATAGCACACTGAGCTGATTCAATAAGATATCTCACTAGTACTTCATGATTATTTCTGGCTGCTGAATACAATAGAGTGGTTCCATATAGTCCAGGTTTATCTTTGAGTGTTGGATACTTGTTTAAGAATTCTAATACAGGGTCTTTACTTCCCTTATACGCTGCTGCAAATGCATCGATTGAAGCTAATGCAGCTTCTAGGTCACGTGCAAACGGGTCAAGAGTATCCATATTGAATGAACTTGTAAAATTTCGCATATTTTCATCATAGTCATATTGCTGAAGGAATTTAAATAGATAATTCCTACAAATTCCACTTAGACGTCTTACATAATTATTAAGCGTTTCCATAAGTTTCACTTTAAGTAGATCGATAGCGGTATCCTCAGATTTATCTAATGTAAACGAATGAATGTCAATTGTCGATGCTTGCGGTTGTTGTTCAGTGGGCCGTAGTTGTTCAATAGTTTCATGAATAGCTTCAATCATATCCTTGAAACATTTTTTTAAATTCTTTTTATCTTGTTCGTCATCCATCACGTCAACTATAGAGATCAGTAGAGATAGAGAAGTAAAATAGGTTCTCTATTATTTTAGCAAGACAAATCTAGATGAAACAAAAACAAAAGAAATAGAAAGCTTTGACTGAAGTAGTTAATAATTAGAAAAAATAAAGTATATGATAGGCCTTATTTACACTCTCTCAGTTATTGAAAATCTAATGCCAACTATATCTATATACAGGAATGGCGAACATAGAAATCTACGGTTTGGAAAATTTCATCGATAAGTAATGAAAAACTACAAAACCTTATGCATGCGAAAGTGAGAAAAGAAAAGAGTATGATTATAGTTGTGGCTATAGAGAATACGATGATTGTAAATTTCAGTGACTTCCTTCGTCACTCACACCCACACCCTCGAGCCGCGAAAGCATTTGTCATGCGGCTGAATATAAAAGTTAAATTCTTGTAAGGAAAGCGATTTTTAGAATATATTTTACTATCTTCAATTAATCTACAAGTTACACTGGCGAACGTTCACTTGATCAAAGTCTCACTGGTAATGTTCACGTTATTTATCCTAACACTTACACATAACTACTAATTAGAATAAGATAGAGAGGGTGTAGGTATGGGTGGGAGAGATTAGAATACGAACACCCACACCCACACTCTTCATTATGTTTTATTTGCCACAAAGAAGTCTTTTTTGTAAGTGGTACTTGTTGAATGGATTCATCGGTTTAATTGGATAAAGTCTAGATACACTGGCGAATCTTAACGGGGTCTCCAAATAGCGCTTTTTAATCCTTCTTTCTGGTCAGTGCGAATTGGTCTCACCCTGAACTTTTTTGTGATGTGTTAGGTTCCATAAATCGTTATCATGCTATAATACTGAATTTCGTATGCAAAAAGGCCATTTGAACACCCTCTGATATCTGTTCCTCACACGGACACTCTCCTCCGAAAATGAAAATAGTTTTTCGATAAGCATGGAGTACTCCGTACACATAGGGCCATAGTTTAACCTTATCCGAAAGCAGCGAAATTTATTCTGAAGTACCCTTATTTGCCATTGATGAAGCTTCTATTCCATAGATAAGTCTTTCTGTGATCTCTCACCTTCACCCTGAAGACACCTTGTTTCGTATAAAAAGTTACTTATAAGGTACTTACACGCTAAAAGATGCTTTTCTGACGTTTCAGGGAATGAGACTAAGGATGCAGCAAATCTGGTGTCTTGGGATTCATTAGGGGATGTTTGAATTTGATATTGGGAATCCAGCAGTGTCACAGATCTAAAAACTTGGAGATCTCTTAGATCTCTAAAGAGATCTCCAATACATAGAAAAAATTACCATATGCTATAGAAGATCTACACAGAAATCCTACCCTTCTCACTAACAACAATCCTCCATAGAGATACCGCATCTCTAATCAGATCTCTGATAGAGATGCCGTATTTCTAGGAATCAGATCTCTAAGAGAAAAAAATATTTGGAATTTTGACCCTGGGGAGGATGCTAGAGATGCATCTCTACTCAGATCTCTACTAGAGACGCCACATCTCTAAGAATCAGATCTCTAGCACTCTCCCAAGGCTCAAAATTGGAAAAATATTTTTCATTTAGAGATCTGATTCCTAGAGATGCGGAATCTCTAGTAGAGATCTGATTAGAGATGCGGTGTCTCTGCAAGAGATGCCGCATCTCTGCTTAGAGATGCATCTCTAGCATCCTCCCCAGGGTCAAAATTCCAAATATTTTTTTCTCTTAGAGATCTGATTCCTAAAGATGCGGCATCTCTATTAGAGATCTGATTAGAGATGCGGTATCTCTATTAGAGATCTGATTAGAGATGCGGTATCTCTGATCAGATCTCTAGGATATCCATCTCTAGACAAAAATTACTTTTCGAATTTTCCGCCCGAGGAGGGTGCTAGAGATGCATCTCTAAGCAGAGATGCGGCATCTCTTGCAGAGACACCGCATCTCTAATCAGATCTCTACTAGAGATGCCGCATCTCTAGGAATCAGATCTCTAAATGAAAAATATTTTTCCAATTTTGAGCCTTGGGAGAGTGCTAGAGATCTGATTCTTAGAGATGCGGCGTCTCTAGTAGAGATCTGATTAGAGGTGCCGCATCTCTAGTAGAGATCTGATTAGAGATGCCGCATCTCTAAGTAGAAAGTTTCCTTTGTGAATTGTAGATGTTATTGCTTCAAAACGACTTACAAATTCTCGATATAAATAGAATTCTACACCCACACATCACAGCACTAGATGTGGGTGGGCGGAAAGGAGTTTCAACAGGGGACGTGTGGCATCCGTTGCAGGATATAGTACAGTGCTCTGGGCATCCTAAAGATCCGGCATGCCTATTAGAGATCTGATTAGAGATATGGTATCTCTATGGAGTGTTGTTGTTAGTGGGAAGGATATCATTTTTATATAGTACTTCTATAGTGTATTGTAATTTTTTCGATATGTTAGATATCTTTTTAGAGATCTTAGAGATCTCTAATTTTTCAGATCTGTGACACTACTCTGGGAATCCGCATTTGTCGTTCCACTATCATCGATGATCGAAAGGCGAGCAATAACAAAACTATTCTTTATTCAACCTTAGTAGACATGCACAGTTATCTCAACATAAACAGAATACAACTGGGAAGAATACTCTTTTATCGTATTGTAACAAATGTGTAAATGACGGGTACTTGGTAGGAAAAAATCGCATAAACTTTCTTACGGGACTTTTAAAGCATCCTTTACTGCGTTTCATTCATGGATATAACTTCCGTAGGCACATAATTTGAATGGCTGACTAGATTCTTCCTACGAAGAATATGTATTCAAACATTCAATTTTAGATACCTTGAGCTCCGTGAAATGTAATTCTCTTCGAGATGAGTAACAAGTGATTGGAGTCCGCTGCGTTGATCAATACTTTTGAAAAAAGAAAATCTAAAAAACGAAAGCAAGCCGAAATAGGTTTTGTCCTTATATATTTACAGCATTACCAGAGTTTTACTTTTAGTTGTGCAATATTTGTTATAAATGAAAAACTTCTCTTTTCATCATGATAAAACAGCACTGAAAACATTTACTCATTTTTATTACTCGTAGTGCTTGAGTGAAACTGATACCTTTTTAAAGAACAGACAGTGAATCAGCGGGAAGCTATCAGGCTTATTGTAGCAGCGAAAATCGAATTATTCTCTTTCTCCGGGTACATTACTGTCAATATTTATTGGACAAAAAAATAAGAAAAAGTTCTCATGAGTCTGTACTGGGTTCTTTGTGTTCACAGTATTGAATTAAAACTTATCGGGTGGCCCAAAAAGAATGAGGTTATAGTATTTCATGGATATCTCGGAAGCTATCCATTACTTATCAATATCTGTTTTTACTTGAAAGAGAATTTTCTTCTCTACAAATTCATAAGAACACACACCGTGCTATCGTACAATTTTCTTATTCGAAAATATGAAGAGTAAAGACCTCCAAAATCTAGTAGGGTGTGGGTGTGGGTATAGGTCTTTTCATCCAGACCCACACCCAGGCAGGCAGGCTAGGATTAATGTAAGCCTGTCTCAGACAGGCCAGGCCTTCAAAAAGTGGACCTGTTTCAACCTCTGCTAGCTACAAGGTACGATGGAGTTTTATTCAAAAGTTTCTGACAACTAATGTCTTATGAAACTGAAAGAAATCGTTTTGATTCGTTACTGGCTGCTTACAGTGATTTGTCATCATTTTGGGTTATAGCACTTAATTATAAAGCGCCCTATTGACTTACATTTATAAAGCTCTATGTTGATCAGTTATTTTTCCATCACACCTAATGATGAACTAACACCCTTTGGCATAAACCATGCCAAACAAAAGCTTAGTAGCTGTTATGTGTTCATCGTTTTCCGACCGCAACCTTTGTATAAAACCCCGATATTTTATTTGATCCCAATCAGAGAGTACGTAATCGTTGAAAGAGCTCTGACTCAGTCTTGAGATGTAGTTGCACAACGTCTAGTGCGCTGAAGCTTGTGCAATAGTATAGTATAAACTATTCTATGTCTGAGATTTTTGTTCACCAGTTTTGAAGTATGGAGGTGAGTTAGGGTTTAACTGGAAAGAGGATGGATCCTCTATACTTACACTCATACCTATCTTAACAATAAAGTAATTTGCTAAATTATTGATTGACGAATTGCTATCAATCCATCGGGAGAGCGAAAATCAGTCACGGTTATTAGTTTTGTGTGTATTGAAATCATGTTTAATCAGCACTTCAATCATATGTCAGTTATTTTAATGACATTTGGAAATTTTTTTTCTAGGCTCAGATATTCTTCCAATAAGTTACTCATCAAAATCAAGTAATCAAAACCAACTATACCTAGTTAATTTCACTGATGCTTGACTCCGAGTTCGATGACTGCTGTGTATGTTAAACGGGTGTGATTTTTGCTGAATGACTCGTTGGTTTGTTTTTCTATGATGGCAACATTTTGTGCTTCGTTTTTGTTTGCTTTCGCCTGGTTTTTTTTTCGTTTTTCTTTTTGAATTCTTTTCAACTACACACTCTATCAAGAGGGGCTGCACATAGCAACGGTGAGACATTCAAAATAAAGAATACAAAATGATTAATTATAAACAAGAAAAAAAAAATCCCACCAAAACAAGAAACTCCGTTTTGTAGAGTTTGCAAACATCTATTTTCATTGTCACATAAAGGCTGTTCGGTAATAACTGAGGATAATTTGTTATTCATATTTTTTTATACTTTTGTCGAACGTAGAGGACTGAAATTTTTATCACATATATATCTAATTATGTTCTTTTATTTCTGAGAGCTTCATCTCTCTAACTAGAGCTAATAGTGAAACACAACCATAAAATTGAAACACCTAAAAAGTGTAATCAAATAGCAGAGGATAAATTTGTTAATGCCGTTGTTCATGGTTCTGTCTGACGAAGAGGGCTGCAATTTTTATCATATGTATACCGAACCATACGCTTTTGTTTCTGAAAGTTTCAGCCCTTCAGCTATAGCTAGTGATAAAATATAACGATAAAACCGAAATGCATAATTTTTCGTACTCAATTTTTGTGTCGTTGTTTCATAGTGAAAAATAAAAAGTTTTCGAATATAAAAAATCTTGTGTTTCAATTTTATCGTTGTATTTTACCATTAGCTATAGCTAGAGAGGTGAAACTTTCAGAAATAAAAGAACATAATTCGATATGTATGTGATAAAAATTTCAGTCCTCTACGTTCGACAAAAGTATGAAAAATATGAACAACGATTTATCCTCAGTTATTACCAAACACCTTTCATGTAGCAGTTCATGTCATTTCAAATTCTGCCATATTTCATCCACTTGAGCTTTAGTAAGTATAATAGATAAGATTCATATTAATATGCACATCAGACAAGTTCAATATAAGTTTACAAAGGTAGCAATTGAAGCATATTCTCAAGTCTTCTCTTGATAGCGCTTTCTTACCCATAACAAGCCGATACGGGTGAATTTCAAATATGAGCTAAAACTCTGTCAAATATACATAGAGAAATAAACAAGATGAATCGAAAGTTTTTAATTGAAAAGAAAACTGAACATCATCAAAAGCATTCAAACTACTACGTGTTCATTTTACACTCGTTAGCAGCCACAACTACTCATTGTTGGACAGACGAACATATTGTATGACGAACGAGAGGAATGTTAGTAAAATTCATCTCTTAAGAATTTTTATTCATACGGATGCGAAAGGTAATCATAAATGTTTACATGTATGATGAAAGATAATTAGAAGTATCGCTGGCATTTTCAAGCATGCTCATAGTTTCAACTATTTTTATGGAAAATGAACATTTTTATAGTAGAAATAGATCATGTATTTTTTATTTTTCTTGCATCAACCAAGACAATCTAGGTTTACGAATATTTTCTTTTTAATTTAAAAGTAATGAAAAAAAACACCATGATTGTATTGAATGAGAATAAAAAAATTTCATGATGTTGGTTACATTATGGCTCTGTGTTTGGTTTCTTCTGAAAGCGCAACTATGATCAACAAGAAAGATAAACAAAAGAGTACATTAACAACGAACGAAAAAAATACACATACTGATGTATTTTTATTATTGTTGCCATCACTATTTTTTTTCAGTTTGTACCTATATTTGAGTGGCAATGAGAAGGCAAACATGTAAAAAAATGAGTACCAGAGAAGATCAAGGCTATACTTTTCTTTTTCTTTCTTTCAATGTGATTATATGCCATCAAGAGCTTTCTACGATGTTCTACCTCTATACTTCTACACAATCGACCAGTTTAAATGAATAAGAATGCGTTAGAATCAATTCAACATTGTTCATTGCACTATATGGGTTTCGTTTTCCTCTATGATTATTGATATACAATAGAGATATTTTTGTGATACTTTTCTTCATTACATATTTAGAGTGCTTCTTCAGTCAGTCGTCTGTGAAAGGAATATCAGCGTATACCGAAACAAATAGTAAACACCACCAATAAGCATATAATCGACAAACAAGGAAGAAACGTTTATAAAAGAACGTGGATGCAACTGCAGACCTTCTCTTCAGATACACCAACATTCACACTTTTGCTTCTTGCAAAGAATACCTTTAACGCTTTTTTTATATGATTCCTTGAAAACGTTCTTTTCTCTCCGGGAAGGATTTATCAGTGTCTTTATGCAATATTACAACCATATAACTACTTTTTAGAAATGTATAAATTAAGAAAACACAATGCCCAAAAGAAAGGTGAACGACTGAACACATTTTATTTCTTGTTTATTATTATCTAAGAGTAGATTTATTTTTATCTGCACAACCATATAGTGAACCGCATTTTAGAAATATCAGTTGGACTAAGATGTTCTCTTCGACCAATTCTTGCATTATTTTGCTTTAAATTTAATCGTCGACTTTCCATTACAACTAAAATAATTACTATCATAGAGCATAATATTTTCGAAATCACAAATAGTATTTTGATTGTAAACGGTATTGACTCATCTGTATCTGTTAAAGTTATGATTACTATTAGTAGCATACCTATCACGAGTAAGATATGATAGTTCATGACAGAAACCTAAGACGAAAATAGATAAGCAGGATGTGGATGAAAGTGTCCACATTAGTGTGAATCCTTTTATCACCGCATCTCTCTTTCATACCTTGGGTGTGGGTGTATAGGTATAGGTGTAAGTGTTTATTCATTGTTGAACTCTTCACATCTAGACCCGCACCCTCGTTGAATTAAAATCAATTGAATTACAAGAATAATTTCAATCAACATCAACATTAAAATATCTTGAAAGTCGTTTTCTAATTTGAAATAATATGGATGCAATAACATCTATAGTGAACAAATCCAAAACTCATTTCATGATGTACCATATTATCACTCGATAACAATTGATAATAAAACAGATAAATATTCTCTTGGTGATTTATTATTATCAGCTATTGTTCTTGCTTCATTGCAAACAGGAAGAGTTCATGGAGAATTCGATTTTGCGGCAAATTCAAAATTCTTATACCGCTTATATCGCATATACCGCTTAGATAAGCGGTACAGAGACGTCATATCTCTCATATGCATAG
>CAJNSZ010000366.1:40300-97651 GCA_905329745.1 Rotaria sp. Silwood2 | reverse complement strand
GAGTGTGGGTGGGTGTGGGTGTGGATGGGTGTGGGTGTGGGTGGGTGTGGGTGTGGGTGGGTGTGGGTGTGGGTGGGTGTGGGTGTGGGTGTGGGTGTGGGTGTGGATGTGGGTCGACTCAGAGAAGACTCACACGCACACTCATTCACATTCCTAGCCACACTCACGTCCATACCCGTATACACCGATACCCTAAATATTTTCTCTTCCAAAGTTTTTGCAACCAAAATCAACGATGGTGACGTGCATATTTACAAGTCTCACTTTTTTTAACTGTCAATCATTCAAACAGGGGAGCGGTATAGGTGTCAATGTTTGTGTTCTGTCAACATAATGTGTTATGCTTCATGGATGATTGATTTTTCTGTCGTTTGGTAGTTCTTTTTTTCCAAGCTATTACTCATTGATTTGACACGACTAACTTTTCTGCGTCATCAACCAAGCAATATTTAGGAGAGTAACAACTTCACTACTTTTTTACTCCAATTTTACATTTTTTAAAGCAGGCATACAGTAGGTTAAACAAACTGAATGGCTATTTTCCAATGCAACGTTTACTTACATGCTATTTGAATACGACTCGATTATAACAAACATTATTTTCTAGTGAATGAACTGCTGAAAGGATGCATTAGTCTTTTAAAAAAACTATTCTCTTTTTTTTTACTGTAGTCATACTAAATACAGCTTTATGCTCCTCTACATTCTAGATAAATTTTGAAGCCTAAAAATGGGCAACAAAACTAGTAACGATTCTATATCTGAGGAACTTCGAATTGGCGAAGCAAGTTCACTCTATTGGGCCTGTCGCAATGGCGATATGCAAAGGACGAAACAAATTCTGTCTGCTCAACAATTCTCTGATATGAATCAACTTGAGCCCAATGGATCAACTGCTCTTCATGCTGCCGCTTTCTTTGGTCACTCTGAAATAGTTCGTCTCCTTTTGCACGAGTATGGAGTCATTCGACATCGAAAGAACAGACATGGACTGACTGCATTTCAAGAGGCTTCTACGCATCAGATCCAACAGCTTTTTCAGCGCCCTAAGAACAATAGATTTTGTTCACATGAGAACGTTCATACTTTGTTTGATCTGCACAACGTTCAACGTGATGAAAGTCAAGTGGAAATAGCAAAACCACAGAGTGGTTGGGTAGACGGGCATACAGGCAACATGGACTCATATTTGAGTTGGGCAAATTTCAGAAGAACGGTGATCACGAATCCTGTATATCAAGGTATTATGAAGACGATGTTTACAGTGTTGTTTTTTAGTGATAATGCAGAAAAAATGATGATAAGAAATCTGGAAGCACTTATCCGTGAAAGCATTCCAATAACTCATCATGAGTAGCAAAAAGCTCAAGAACTTTCATCACGATTTTCCAAGAAGAAGAAGCTCGAATCACTTCTCCGCTTGTATTCTCTCGAAACACCTTTTTATAAGAAACTTGATCGGGACAACATTAACACACTCCTTTTTCTAATCCTATGGCGACTTAAATCACTGAAAAGTCGTGCATTTCAAGGAAGATCATTTCGTGGATTAACAATGACAAATAGTGACTTAGAAGCATATGAATGGGCACTGCGCCACAAAGGAAGTCTCATCAGAACATGTACCTTTTGTTCAACATCAATTGAAGAACAGGTCGCTCGACGTTTCATGTTGGCATCAATGGCGATCGATAAAAAGAAAGTTCTCATGGTCATGAATTTTCCCGAGCAGTGCGACACAGCAATTGCACTCTATGCATTGTCAAACGAGTTAGAGTGTATTTCCGATTTTGAAAATGAAAAAGAAGTGCTAGTTTTACCCACCACAATCTTCAAGGTGATCAATATCGAACGGTCTAACGAACTGATTACTATCTATCTGGAAAATATGAACGAGTTTAGCATATTAAAGGCAGTCAAGAAGGAGTTCGTTTCAGAATAATAGCAAGCAATGTGCCTGTCGCAAAGAAATCCATAAGCAGGTCTAATTTTCGATTTTCAGTTTGAATTATTATGAAGTTACTTAATAAACAAGAAACAAAAAAATCGTGATAAATATTGGACAACCTGAAATTCAGGCTAGTATGCAGTGAAAAATATATGCAAACATATGGGCACACTCAAGCTAAGATATTGGTATAGTGGATCAATGCCTGAGTTGGTTGAGTCTTCTCTCTTCTCTCACACAAAAATAATACGCACAAAAAGTTGATTGACTATCTATGTATAGGTGCGGATGTGAGTGTGAGTGTAGGTGCGGGTGTTTGTGAGGGGTGTATTTCCTCTCTTAACTCATCCCCACGCCCATATACTTTGCAGCTAGTTGAAGAGCCATGATTACTATGACTGCCACCGAAGGGTATCGCAAACGAAAACAGTTCATGATGTAGGTAGACTATTTACCATGGATTTGTCAAAGATTTAACACGCGCTGTTTTGGTGTGTGGGTGTCGGTATGTGTGTAGGTATATGTGTGAGTGTGTAGGGGTGTGAGGATGTGCATATGTGTGTGGGTGTGGGGTGTGAGTGCCGATGTGTGGGTGTAGATGTGAGTGTGAGTACTAGTGTTGGTGGGTGACTGTGAAGTGTGTATGAGAGTGTAGAACACCCACACACCCACACCCACACCTACACCCACACACACCCACACCCACCCACACCCACACCCACACCCCACACCTACACCCACACCGACACCCACACCCACACTCACACACACACCCACACACCCCATACCCACACCCACCCACACCCTATTAACAAAAATCATTCCTACTGATAAACATCTTTCTTCATTGAATAACAGCAGTGCTCACAATATCATTTCTCTAGAACCTTTTTTGTGAAAGTAGAACAATTTCATTCAGAAATAATATAACAAGCTGTTGGCATAGAATTTTGTTTTTCGCCCCCGAACTCTCTTCATGATTTGATTTAGAACGGTTTTGGTTCTTTTACATTACAGGTCTTCGATATGAGGCGGATATGTTTTATTAAGCTTATCTGCTTGACTCTTTCGAAGGTGTGAATATTGAAGCAGACAGAATTCTCATCCACAATAGACATTTTGCTACAGAATTATCATGGTTTCATAAAAGCAGACATAGAGTTCTTATCTTCTTTTGCATTTTGTCGGTGAATTCATCAAGTTATCTATGTCACATGAATAATGGTAATAAATGCAACTAAAATGGTAACTAAACTTTTCGTGGCCAGTGTTACATATATGTACCACTTTGTTTGTTTTTGGTTGCAGAACTACAATAAATTACGAAAAATAATTTTCGTCGAAAGAACGATAATACTGCATAAATGGGATTAATTTCTGGCTATTCGAGAGTTGTGGATGTGGGTGAGTGTGGGTATAGATGTAAGTGTGAGTGTGGGTGTTGCATTAGGCATATTTTTCATCCGTCAATACCCTCAATTACACTTACACCCGCACCCCATCCAGATCGAAACCCACATCCACACCTTCAAGCTACATATGGTACTAAGCATCCTAATCTGTCAAGGTTGCAGCAATAGCGATGAACAAACAAAAGCCATATACGAGGGTACCTATATCGTTGGTCCACAAATTTTTTTTGACAAGACAGTTCATCGACGAGCATTTAGTCAGCAAATTGTTGTCGGCATAGCATTTTGTCAAAGCAGCGTTTGGTCGAAAAAGCACTTTATCAATAAACTCAAATGAAGCACAGATGGTTGTGAACGTGGGAGAGATGGCGAGAGTGGATATGAGAGCGGTTGTGGGGTGTGGAAGTGAGTGCGGGGATATGTGGTATAGGTTTCTTTTTTCTCTGGTAGCACACCCACACCCACACCCACAATATACAGAATAGCACAAGAGTCACTTTGTCGAAAAAAAATTGAATATATCCACTACGGTTCGAGCAAACGAGCCGATGTTGTTACCAATGATAACGGCATGTTCAAGCTTTACATTCATAAAGACATGGCTAGAGAGCCGCTTTGTTATGTATATTGTTTCTTTCTTATCTGTGAAAAAGTAATTTTTTTTGTTGGGATCACTAGGTGGTACTTAACAAATGGCTTCTCTAGGCATGTCTTTATGAATATAAAGCTTGAACATGCCTCCATCATTGATTAAAAACATCAGCTCGTTTACTCGAGCCATAATGGAAATATTCAATTTTTTTCTGTTTTCTTACTTTTGGACCACCTGGTCTATCCGAAAAACAATTAGCATTATGACAGCTTTCTATTTCTTTAGGTTCCTGTTGTTCAAAATATTAGGCGATCAAAATCTAAAGCATGTAAGCGAGCAATATCAGAATTCAAGTGCAATTCTATAGTTATCAAGCAACCGAAGAACGATTTCAAGATTTATCAAGACACTGCAACAGTGCGCAGCAACAGTACTAAGCTATACATTGATCATAGTTATCAACCAGGCCAAGCCTCTTCCATACAAGCCTTCTCTCTGTTAATGCGTCATATTAATGAAGCTCGTCAATGAACCATAGAGAACCGTGCTCAACAAATAAAATAATTTATCACTTCTTCGAATCAATCAGAATAATACGTTCAGATCAGACATGACTCCTAAAATCACAATTAAAAACAACTTATGCATGTGCCAACACTAAAATGTATTCTCAGTATTTATCCATTATTGTATGAATGATTCACTTGTTCAACATTCAACACTGCTTTCATGTTTATTTTACATCTTTTTATTGACATATTTAATATCCTACGAACCAAAAACATGGCCCACAACATACAAAAAACCAAAATCGGTATTACTCCATCTTTTTTTCTATCGCTACACCGAGCAACAGATATGAACCACGATTAAAACAAAAACTTCAAAGAATTTAACAATTTTTGGAAGATCACAATAGTGAAACCAGTAATGGAAGCTCGAACTCACCCCTCACCCTCAATATTTTGCAGAGGAACCTCTACGATATCGATTGCATAGTTTAGATAGACATGCAGGTCCCTATGGAACCTTAAAATAACTACGACGAACTCTTTGGAAGGTACATTGTAAGGAAACCCTGAATCTGCAATGATTTTCATCATTAATTGTTATATTTATAAAGTACTCAAGTTCCTATGCAATGGTGAAAACCACAGCTTTCTAACTCTTTCTATTCTTGAGTTATTGCAAAAATGGCCACAACTGTTACTTTTTAAACAGACTATAGTTCATTCGATGTAGAATTTAATGCCGATTTCGATTATATCATTTTTTTCAAAAACAAAATAAATAATTCCACTTTTTTTTACGAAAGGAAAGTTTTACTTTACTTTACTTTACTTATAGAAAGTAAAAATAAAGTAATAGCTGCACTCCTAACTTTCATAGTCCAACATTATTTATACTGCATCAGAAGATAGATCCACATTTTGGAAGAATTTCTTTTATTGAGATAAAATTTACGGAGTTGGTGGCAGGAAAAAAACTGAAAAGTCGTATTTAATTTAATACAAAAAAGGAAATAAAATGGAATGAAATTGTCACGAGATTCATGTTTTGCGACAAAAGAAGATAGTTGCAGATCTTCACTCCATGGAGATATGCTTGAATGTTTTCAATGGTTCTTTCATATTTTTTACAGAGAGTGGCGAGGAAAATCGAAAGATATAGTGAGGTCCACCGGCTTTATCGTTCGTACCCGAAAGGCGAGCACCACCGAACGGTTGTTGATTGACAACGGCACCAGTTGATTTATCATTTATGTAGAGATTTCCCATGGCTTGCATCAAACGTTCACGTGTCTTCTTGAGAACTTTTTCATCTTTACAAAAGATCGATCCGGTCAATGCGTAGTTCGTTGTTTGATCGATGAGTTCGAGCGTTTCATCGTATTTATTATCATCGTAAACGTAAACGGTAAGAACAGGACCGAAAATTTCTTCACACATCAATTTATCTTTGGGATCGGTTGTTTCGATTAGAGTCGGTTGAACGTAGAAGCCAACCGAATCGTCACACTCACCACCGATAAGAATTTTGGCCGTTGGTGACGATCGAGCATATGTGATGTAGTTACGAATATTATCAAATGATGGTCGATCGATAACGGCCGATGTAAACGTGTCGTGTTGGAGAGGCGATCCAATTTTTAATTCATTCGTCATGATCGATTTCATTTGACCAAAAAAATTTTTCGACATCGAGCGTGGTAAATAGACTCGAGAACATGCAGAACATTTTTGACCGCTGTATTCGAATGCAGAACGAATAGTAGCATATACAATTGTTGTCGGATCAGCTGATGAATGAATCAAATGAAAATTCTTGCCACCACATTCGCCGATCAAACGAGGAAATGTCCGATATTTGTCAATATTGTCAGCTACCCATTTCCAGAGAGTCTAAAATGAGCAAAAAATGCAGTCCTCTTTCGATGGCTAAGGTCATATGTGAGGTTATCCTGCGATAAGATTAAGATTTTCTAGAAAACGCAAGATCTACATGGTAGAGACCAGAGCGCAAGCCACGCCTCTCCGAATAAGTATCGTTCTGTATTTTATTCTAAACAACGCTCCAAATGATTTTATCTCATTCCAACCGTTCTGTATTGTTGAATGCAAATTTATACGAACCAAAAGTGCAACGTTCATTGATATTCCTATGCGGATACTAAATGAACAAACCGTTTTCTTTAATATCTGATTATCACAGTTTTAGTATATTTCCATGATTTCTTTTTAGTTAGAGTATTTCTTTGATTGATAGATTTTATCAATTAAAAAGAAATAAAATATTCGAATGTCGAATACGATTTTTTTGCATTTTGGTCTCGATTATTATTCTTCAAGAGTAAAACGTCTTTATAAACAGTAGTTCAATTAACTGTGATAGAAGAGATAAAAGTGACTTTTCGTGTTACATCATTTTAGAACTGATATTGGTCATTAAAAATATACACATTTTCTCGCTTACGAATGTGCGTTCTTGTTCAATCGACAACAATTGTTCGTCTCGATCTTTCATTCTTAAGAAACAGTCTACGAAAATATCGAACATTTTTCCAGCGAACCATATTCCCTAAATTTTTGACATGCCATTTTTATGATTAGAAATGAAAGAGCACACCAAGAAACCCATAAATCCAAATTTTTAGCCTCTTGTATCATGTTCTTCACGAGTTATGAAAGAAACATGAACGATACCTCTTCAGAGGTAAGGGTTTTTCTTTCCTATTGGTGTACTGACATTTTCTCTGTAAGTAATGGACACATAGTTTCGTGTAATATCTCAAAAGATAAATTGAAATGCGATCTGCAAAACAATATATTTTGTAATTTCTCAGGCGATTGTTATGAAGTATAGGAGTAAAATCTGGTGTTAGTCTTCAAATTCACATGAGGACGGGTGAGAAATAAACGAGAAATCGAGAAGAAAGTAATTTTCGATAATGTACACGATCATCCTGTGACTGTGAGAACAGTACGTGTTCGTGCTTGAATCTCAAATATTTTATGCTTGTTGGATAGCCCATCGTTCATTCTATCAGTATACGTAATAAACCTTGTGGGCCCATTGTCAGTTGACACAAATTTTCTCGAATACAGAAAAAATCATCAAAAAAAGTCTTGAAAAAAGCGGGTGCTTTTCAAAGCTTTTTACTCTTATACTTCATAATAAGCGTCTGAGAAATTACAAACTATATTGTTTTGTAGAACGCATTTCACTTCATCTTTTCAGATATTACACGAAACTATGTGTCCATTACTTATAGAGAAAATGTCACTATACTAATAGGAAAGGAAAATGTTTACCTCTAAAGAGGTACCGTTCATGTTTCTTTCATAACTCATGAAGAACATGAGACAGAGGACTACAAATTTGGATTTGTAGGTTTCTTTGTGTGCTCTTTCATTCCCAATAATAAAAATAGCATGCCAAAAATTTACGGATTATGTCAATGTTCAATGGAGTAATGAAGCGTCTCTTAAGGCCCCCCACCCGATCCCCCTCAGAAATGATTTCCCACTTAGAATGTTTTTTTTTCGCTGAAAATTTCAGGGATGAGTGATCCTGAAGAGATACTCCTATGGTAAAAATTTCAGCACGATTGGTCTTACTAGACCGAAGTTTCAGCTGCATCAAAGGTCATTTTTGGCCTTCAGGAAAATCGACATCATTCCATCATAGTACAAAGTACAGAGCTCGAGTTGGTTTCAAATTAAAGCCAATGTCAGTACGCAACTTTTCATCAGACAGAATTTTTAAATTATGTGTTATTGATTTTTTATGAATATTTTGGTAGACATGTCTTAAAATAAGCATAAAAAACGGTGATCCGACGACAGTAAATCCCACTTTTCTCAGCCCAGGATTCGAATTTAAAAAAATTGGTTGATGAAAAGTTTACTCTCGTTGAGACCTTTAAAACAAAGAAAAATTAGTTCTACCTTGAGAAATGTAGGAGTGATTCCAATTTTCCTGATTGAAAACCATGTTTTGAGAAAAACGCTAAAGAAGTTTTAGAAATGGATTTTTCGTTCAAATTCGAAAAAAAATTAAAATAGCATATTTTCAATATATTTCATAGAATATTTTTAAAGCACGTAACCGATGCAGTAAGCTAACACCATCTATCATATTCAAATAGTATTGCTCTCCTTCTTTTCAGGTAATGCACGTATAGCACAGTATTTCTGGATATGATGATTCACAGTTCTTTGGATAAATTTAGAAACCTGAACGTTTTTGGGCAATGATGAGTAAAACGCTACAACCGAATTATCTTGGGAACATATAGCTTCTATAAAAAGAACAGCAGCACAATTGATCAACATTAGATTAACGGAATACCTTGGAACAGCTTTAAAAAATTTGATTGTCAAAAAACCTTAGATTTTTGTGAACAGGTTTCTGCGCAATATACTTAAACTATAAATATTCAGTATTGAGGATAAAATGTAAATATATGATCCTTATCTTGAGTGTTGCTAGGTGCTTAGTGGTCATTTTAAAAATATTCTATTCAATGCTGACGGAAATGCAATGCAGTTTTTTCAAAACTGAAAAAATTTCAAAAAAAAAATCATAAAAATTTCTTAAAAAAAATGGTAGTACAATTGAGTTTTTCATTGATAAGTCCGTGAGAATTTGATCGTTTTGCAAAAAGCTACATATATTCTGAAAGAGGGAACTTCGGCGCATATTTCTATGTAAAAAACTCAATTTCGGTTTTTCTTCCAAAAATTGGGTTTTCTAAGGGGGAGGGGGGGCTTAAAGATGCACTTGACGATCAAGACTAGTACGAACCATTCGAATATTACTCAAGTACATTCTAAAAAGTACAAGCCATTGTGCAACTTTATGGATCTATACTTTCTTAGAACATCGTATCTCGATGAAAGAAAAAAGGTAATCAAAGTTTTTCTCCTACCTTGAACGTGTCTGTGCTACCCGTGAATGTAATTGCTGCTAGATGGGGTGATCGGGTAATTGTTCGTCCAAAATCTCCACCTTTTGATGGCACGAATTGAATAACACCTGGCGGAAGTCCGGCTTCTTCGAGAAGTTTATAGACCACATAATTGGACAGTACAGCTGTATTGGCTGATTTCCATAGAACTGTATTGCCCATGAGAGCCGGTGATGACGCAAGATTAGCACCGATGGCAGTAAAGTTGAATGGCGAAACTGCAGCCACAAAACCTTCGAGACCTCGTTGAATATAGGTATTTTCTGAATCGCGAGTGCTTATTGGTGAATAGGCAAGTGCAGATGCGAGATATTGTACGTTGAAACGCCAGAAATCGATCACTTCACAGGCAGCATCAATCTCGGCTTGGAAAATTGTTTTACCTTGACCGAGCATTGTCGTAGCTAGAAGTCGAGAACGCCATTTTAAATCGGAAGCAAGGTCGGCTGCCTAGATGTGAATTTTATGAAAATTCGTATCAAAATGTGTGAAAAAACAAACTTTGAGAAAAATATTGGCTCGTTGTTCGACCGGCATCAGTTCCCACTTGGATCGATTTTTCACTCCACTCTCAATTGCTCGTTCTAGAAGTGGGGGATCTGCGAGACAATATTCGGCAAGAACGTGTCGATGATCGAATGGAAGGAGTTGTCGTTGAACGGCATTTGTCCAAACTTCTTTTCCATCGACAATACAAGGAATACGATTCAATTTTGATTTGTATTCATTAAGACTCTCTTCCAATTGTTTGACTTCCTTACTACCACGTCGATACTCTAGTATAGGCTCGTTTTTAGCCGTATATCGAGTTGAAAACGTTGATGCACATCGGCGAAAGTACAATCGATACATCTTCAAAATAGATATAAATATAATACACTACTCCTTTTCTTGTTGAACAAGGATGACAAATAATTATCAGATTGAAATGACAGAACCATAACAGTAGTGTTGAAGAAAAAAAGAGGAAAACAGCAATGATGAGTTTTCAGGTTGAGATCTGTACATTTAATACGTCACTGTTTAAAAAAACAAACAATAGTCTGTATTTTTATATGAGCGGTTTTCGAGTAAAATGCGATCGTATCCATCTGGTAGTGAGAAGTTGTGAATTGGAGGTCAAGTATTGCATCTGTTCCATGAGAAAAAAATACATACAAATTGAAAGAAAAATCAAGAAGAACGTTCAACCTTCATCAACGTAAAAGATTCGAAAGACGGTGTCTCGTTTAACTTTCAGTTAGAAAAAGCCGGTCTGACAGAATGTTATTGAATTGAAAACGACTTGATCGGATCGGATTTTGTCAGTTCATCAGCGCAAAATTTCTGCCGGCAGTCAACAATCTTCTTCATGTAGAACGATTTTATTTGTGCTTTTGCATGGACAAAATGTGTAAAATCAAATTGGAAATTTGAGATAAAAGGAAACAACACGATCAAACAGATCAACGTACGAGAGGATTTTTTCATTCGACTAACGATTGCTTTTCAAACTATGCAATCATACTACTGCATAATTCTTTAATTATAGCTAGTGAAGGTCTAACAAAATTTCATTCACACTTGTAACTCAAAAAAGAAACTATTCTAGCAAGCATAACCTGGCAGAATTACAGTGGTCCTTTCTTATGACGTCGGCCATTTTGCCGATGCCCTATAAAAATAGAGAAAGCGAGAAAAAAAAAAATATTCGTACAAATTAGTCAATACTTGAATCAAAATAGCATGACGTTCACATTTAATATCGTTCAAAATGGCAACATAAGAATTGATGCCACCTTCAACCACAATAGTAACTTTAAAACCTGCACACAAATACAAATAGACCGACGCACTGTACGTTTTAGAGCTTACATTTGTCTGGCACACAAGTGTGGAGTAGCAAAGTCGGAACATAGCATTTCTTTTGGATACTTTGTAACCTTCACAAATTCGGTCTGTTCGGTTATTGACGAACTTATCAAGTAGAAGCTATTAGAAGCATCTAAAACAAGCAATATGAGAACTTCCAAATGATAACTATCAAAGTCGCTTTTAATTTTGGACTCTCATGCATAATCTTACCTCTCAGTTCTCACCAGCCCTGTTCTTTTAATTTTTTCGAGAATTTTCTTTGAGTTAATAAATTCTATTTATTATTTAAATGAATACCAAAAAGGCTAGATCATTAAAAATGTTAATAAGTTGTGACCCTAGAGAAATCTGGTCTACTTCCAAAGGGTCTAAGAAGTTCAAAGGGTTAGACGGAACATAGAAGCCTCAAAGAGTATAAGGGACTTCCTTTGATCCCCGTACAATCTTCTTAAAACCAGTACCTTCTCTCACCCCAGATCTCCTTCGATCATCGAAGTTTATTTAGGTTTGCTGGACCACCTTAGAGCTTCTAAATCCTACAATATATAATAGAATCTTCTCGACTCCATATCTTCAGTTTTCCTGATTATTTACACACAATTGAGTTCCTTCAAATCATTTGTGGATAGTTTTTTCTATAATCATCTTTGTTAATCTAGTTGATGCTCTTGGCTACAGCACGGTTCAGGGATTGCCCGTTGCTATAATTAGTTACATCCTATGTGATCAGATCGAATAAACAAAATTTATTAATAGCAAATCTAGAGAATTCAGTGATAGGTGAATGGGTTTGATACCTTTAAATTAGAGATAGCTTAAAACATATTTATATATATGTGGTTTGCCGTTGTTGTAATGAAGTTTTATAGTATGTGCATCAGATATTGATCTTGTCTTGCAAATTTTCTCGGCCATAAGCTTCAAGCAGTTATCGACATAATAGTGATGACCGAGGATCTGTACTTGATCAACCTGATGAATTAACACTTGATTAATAGTTTTGACAAAAAAATAAAATAGAGGTTTTTGAGGAAAGTTACCACATCGCACTATGGTAGGCAGAGTTCCTTCAGCTGGTGTCAATGCAAAATTCGATGACTTTCAGTCATTTTATCGATGATAAATCCATAACTCTTTACCTCTCACTACGTCACAAAATCATTATGTTCCTTGCCGGAATTTTTCAAAATTTTCTTCGCAAAGCCGAACCCGTTCGATACAGTAAGTATATGTCAGCAATATGGGTCATCACGAGAATGGCCATTCTTTTTTAGTTTCAGGTAATCAGAAACAATCAGTTCAAAGGTAGCATGACTTATATCAGTCTCTATTTGTATTTCATCAATCGTAAGATGGGGTTCGTTGTCAATGAGCCAGCCAACTGCTTCAATATTGTCAGATATTGTCTCAGTTACAGGTCGAACAAGTCGTGACTTAAGCTTCAGTCTCTTCTTGCTCTTTCCGAAACTATTTTCATCCTTTGTCAACTGTATGATATGATGACGCTCGATCGTCTAAGACAGAGTATGGTTCATCATGGTTTGATTTTGGTTGACTATTAGAGATATACCTAGAATTCAGAAATTTACAATTCAAGGAAATTTTAGAAATTGGGAGAACTCAGCAAAGATAAAGAAGAAAGGAAGTTATAAGTCTAATCTATAATAGAATTCTGGGAATTCATGGAAATCAAAGGAAATTCAAGGAATTCAAGAAACGTACATACCATAACGAGTTACAAGTCTACCCTAGGATGGAATTCAAGGAAATCAAGGAATTCATGAAGTCATATGATATGTTGAATTTCTTGAATTCCATGATTGTTTCAAGCAATATTCTTTAGGTTAAATGGATGTATTGAATTACTTAAATTTTCTTAAATTGCCAATTTTTGGATCCTAGGTACTGCTGCATCGAACAGAAAAACATGGGTATGATTTCTTTTCAATGCATGACTGTCGTTGTTGTTGAAAGAAAATGAAATATTGGCTTGAATTATCTCTTGCTGATTTCATGTCAAATTTGACCGAATAAAATATCATAAATGTAGGTAAAAATGAGTACAAATGCAGTGTCAAATATTACTTTTAAGCAGATTTTTATGATAAAAGGTTCAAAACGAATAAATGTAACTGAATTGGGCAGTGGGCTCATAGTTAAAATGTTCTAAACATATATTGTGCAGAACTGATCAAGGTACAATTAATATAGTAGCTTTAGAATTATGCTAACAGATTTGAGGGAGAACAGAGATCAACTAATGGAAACTAGAGTGTTGAAATAGATTTTGTGCGAGTTTTCTCAATGACGAGAGGAAGACGGAGGGTATCTAGAGACAGTTAATATAGAATGAAAATATATGTTGATATCAGTTGCTTATCAAATATCAGAGGTATTTCTAATACACAGTGAAACATACCTGCCTATAAACGTACAATGGAAACAGTGCACAGATTTGCGCAAAAAGGATTTTTTGACGTACAAATGCAGAAAGGTTTTTTAAGGAGATAGTGTGATGATTTTTGATAGAGGAGATATTAGTGTGGATGGAGGTATACTTTATTCTATTCCTTCATATCATACGATAGCATCGATTACATATAAAACACACGTTTAAATAGACAAGCATCAGAGAGAACGAAAGAGGATGAAGGACAAGGATAAAGGAGAACGGTATCAAAGCAACAACACAACGCAAGGACGATGTCTAAGATAGAAATAAATAGTATTGGAGCGCTAAGCATCGCTCATACAATGCACTCCATTGAGACTGTTACTATAAGCACATGTGGTATCCTCTTTGTTGTTACCCTTTTGAAAGACCATTATCCAATTCGATTTTGATACACAGATAGTCTTGATCTATAGTGCCTCTATTCATAGCATATAAAGCTTTTTCTTTGTCTGACTTTCTCACGAGTAGTGTGTGAAATAGAATTAAAATTATTTCGTCTTATACCGACTTCAGCCGATTATTAGAAATAATTCATTTGTATACCTATTCTTTTAGACTGAGCACCATTGTTCGTGTCTTCTCTGTTGCATTTTCCTACCAAGCTACTTCGAGCAGAGTTACATGCTGTCTTTCATATGTCAATGCTCGACGAAGAGCAATACCTTCATCAGTCAAATTCGCTACCCCGTTATTGAGACCCGATGTAATAATCCATGTTCCTAATCAAATCCTTATTTGAAAATCTCATCTTAATATAAATAGTTTTATTTTTTTACCTGATGTAATTGCGGCCTCGGCCATATTTTTCATAAATTTGTTTGCGATATTCTCATTCATTTTAAAATATTTTCGACTACCATAGACACTAATAATTAATTTTGCTTTACCATTATAACATCATTCATTAGCCCGTACAAAGCTTTAATGTCGTTTTCATCCTTACAAGAACAATGCAAAAACTAGATCAGAGTCATAAACAAATACTACTTTATCGTACAAAAATATTAAAGACGTTACTTTATTGAAATGGAGTGAAGCAATGAATAAGATTTTTCAAGTCTTTAGTATGGACTTTGATATCTCATTCTTTCGGCTTTGAGTTTTAGTTTGGAATATCTCCAATCAAATTGTGATGGCGAATAAGACGCTGACACCCACAATTTTTGTTATCCGTAGTGTGCTACACGTCTTTACTATAGACTGTGCATTGATGTCATGTAAGTGGTTTCTGTTCAAACAACATTTTAATAGTAGCTGTCTAACGATCATCCGTCTTGATATCAGTCATTTGTGAAATTGAAAACTACTAATATGTGTTAAATGTGAAAAAAGTGCTTTCTACAATTATTAATTCACTCACCAGTGCTCTGGAATAAAACGATGCATGCAATGTGAAAAAGAATTTTGTTTTTTCTAAATTATTGAAAAAGAATCGCTCGTAGAAAAAAGAATACAACAAGTTGTTAAGAGGGCTTTTTTTACTCATGTGCTCGACTGACGAAAGAGAAAAAAAACAGGGAACGAAAAAAAAAGCGATTTTTCTTCATTCATGCCTTGCGAAGCAAACCATTTATAGAGTCCCACACAAGTTTTTTTTTCTTTTTCCTTTCTTTTAAAGGCACAAAGCACTTATATAATGTTTCGATACGAGTTTTCTTTCTTAATGCAATGCATAGCACAGCATTTGTGAGACTCCACTATAAACTTTTTTGCATCGGACTCTGCTGTCGCAAGATTTTGTATCGCAGAACAACTGCTATTTTCTGTCACGCGACCTTGAAAGTGACTTTTGTCCGCTTTAAAGAGTGTCCACTAAGTTTTGACCCGCATAGTCAATATTACTTATTTTACAAGTTAATTAGTGGAATAGGCTGCTATTAACAATATATATATTATATATCATATGCCAGAATTTGAGCTTTTCTTACTCTTATTGTTATAAGATACAAGGAACTTTAACATTTTATAGAAACTGTCGAGTTATTATTGGGAGATATTTTATGTTATACTAGTGATGTTAAAATAGATAACAGCCGATCCAAGGATATTAACTAGTTGAATATCACAAAAGAAATAAACGAAAATTGTATTAGTGTTCATGTATTTGTTGTCTAAGTTGATCAAACACATGCTGAAATCGATTTAGGTTGTGTGTGTGTGGGTGTGGATAAAGAGAACACATCATCCACACTCAGATACCCGCATCTCTCACACAGAAATCCACACCCACCTACACCAACATCATCCATACGGTTGAGGGTTTTCGGATTCAATCTCCTGAATACCTATTGGTTTTCGAAGATCCGAAAACCCAGAAGGTACTTTTCGAAACTTAACATGAATTTGGAAAATTTTCCAGTTATACTTATAGGTTTCTGAAAGAGTTTCCGAAGGAGTTTCCGAAGGAGTTTCAGTTTCCCAGAAAACGAATTTTTCTTAGAGTGTAGGGGAGTGCAGAACGAATATTTGCAAAATTTTCGCTCATTAATTTCACATTACATGATCAAATAAAGCAATCATCACTAGCGAATTCAGCAGTTTCGAATACTTTCCCGAAAATCAATGGGAATAACCACTGGTCCTTCAGTCGATTTCAGGAGTCTCAGGAAAATCAGCATATGTACATTCTGTACTAGCACTGTTCGAAAGAACTCAATTTTCTCTACTGCGGCCATCTTTCTCATAAAAAATCGACCAGAATAAAGTACTATTTTTGTCGCTTTGAAAATGACCATCGATAGCCGACAGTTGATCGAACCCTTGACTCTGTCCTAGATCGACAATCATCCGTGCTTCCTTTCTGCTGCTAAAAACCGCAAGCCTCTAGCTATTGTCAAATTAAAGTTATTAAACTTTCTTTCACTTGCATTGTACTTCAAAACGGAGCGTAGTTACTCCGTTACTGTAGCCAGTGCCTAATGTTGAGTACTTATCGTGAGGAAAGTAGCTGAAAGAAAGTAAAATGTGACAGCCCTAATCTGAATGGAATCGCTTGGTTATTTTATTGAATAGAACGAGAAGAATCGACATATGTCAGAGCTATATATGGAGAAAGAGTGATTTGAAGTAGCGGCCTAATGCAAGTCTGTATATATCCAAGTGGTTTATGCCAATGCCAGAACCTGTTGCCATGATGGGCGTGAAGTGATTCGATTCCACCAATCTTTGACATGTGGTCGCGATTCGAAGAAGTGACCTTCGTTAAGTCCAATTAGACGATTTCCATAGGATAAATGAAACAAATCGGCCAAAGTGAAGTTCTAGTGACAAAAAACACGATAGAAGTAAAATAAATGCTTCTCCTTCTGAATAAAATAACACGCTCTTGTACAGTGACCGCATGCCACCAGTATTTTGGTATTCATTAGAAAAATATAACGAACATTTTCAATGTATTTTTCTATCAGAAATGCGCTGTTCCAAAAGAAATCCATAACCGATTTCCACACACGCAAGAAGATTAAGCAAAAAAATAGGCATTTTGCAAGATATTTATCAAAAAAATATCAATTAATTATCGTGCGGTCTTTTTTTTATTACGTGGAGGAAAAGAATGGTTTACGTACTTGTCCGGCCAAGTAGGGCTGCTTGGAGAGAATTTTCTCGTACACGTCCAATTTTGCATTCAACTGCTCTCTGTACGAAGCAATCTTGGCCTCATCTGGATCACCTAGGCCTTTCATGCTATTAGAAACACAAAAAATTCACGTGAATCAAAACGAAAGTCAGAAAAGCCAAGAGTTCCTACCCTTTGAAGAGACGCTCGAAGACAATTCCACTGACGTAAGGATCATAGTAACACATTTCGATCGATGCAGCCTGTTCGAAAAGACCTAGAGCTTTGGCATCGTCAGTCGGCATCAATTCAGTGCCTTTGCCCTTGTATTTCAACTCCAGGTAGCGACAGATTGCTCGTGACTCTACGAAAAGAAACCCTTGTCAAAGGATGAGATAGTCGATGGCAAGAGAACCAACCGTAGATTTTAAATCCATCTTCGTCGATCAAGACAGGCACGACACCGAATGGTTGTTTTTCGTCCAAATATTGTTGAGTCTAAATGACAAAGAATTGGAAGTCAAAGTTTCGTTCAGTTGTCAGTCTGTTCACATACTTTGTGTTCGCCGGCTGCCAAATTCACTTTGATGAGCTCGTACGGTAGACCCTTTTCTATGAGAGTAGTAAGAACCCGTTGAGAACAGGTTGATGTCGGCGTTCCGTAAAGTTTAATAGGCATCCTGATTTTAATATGGGTAAGGATGTGATATCACAAGCAGCAACTAGAATCAATGCAAATATAAAAGGACGAGAGTTGTCTGTATTATTTTGGACAGAGCTCTTATCAAGTCCGCTGAGTGTTTGAGGTCAATTAAGTCTTTCTGGACATATGATGACAAACTTTGAAAAAGAGGAAGCATGAATACTGGGTTGCTGTCCAAAAAAAACAATAAGAACGAGAAAAACACTGAGAGAACACAATGTGTAATGATGACTTAACTCCTCTATGTTATCTTTCGTCGACGTTTAAATTGTATACGCACATTTGCATATGTTCACTTTTTTGTTATCTGGACAGACTTCAGAAATTATATAGCTCTATACATATATCTATGCCCCTATTTTTTGAGGAGGGACTTGAAGGGACTGTGGGGACTGAAGAAATTTATAGCCATGAGAAATACTAAAATCCGCATGCTCCCCAGAAGTTCATCCTCTGTTCCCAAAATATAAGAGGTGTAGGTATATGTACATAGCTATGTAATTCGAAAGTTCTCCTAGCCCCCCTCTCCTCATTTCAATTTAAAGTGAAGTGATATTTTATTTTTTTAATGGAAACTCAAATTGAAATCGAATAACCCGTTGTTTGAAATATTATGCGTTGAACATATATAGAGGGTGCTCGATATATTAGTGATAATTTCAATATACCTGTAAGACAACAGAGGTTGAAATATGGGATTAGATATATATAAGGGATTAGGTATAGATATTAGAGGCTAGATATAGACATAAGTAGATGGAGATAGTTATCGAAGGATATACATGAACTGAGTTGTATTACATTTAACATTGAGTGTCACTTCGAGAACGAAACCTGTTTTAAACCGAAAACAAGGTTTTATGCAAAACCTTTCTTTCGTACGAAGTTTAAACATGATTCTGAATTTTTTTCAATGTTCGAAATCTTTTTTAGATGTCGTTTTGCACCTGTTTTTTGTTTTCATTAGAGAATACCAAATAGTGTCCTACGACTAAAAGTGATTGTAGCAATGCGACTGCATTGTCAAAGTAAATCTAGTATATGAACAAAAAATTTATGACGTATTTCAAATGATTCATTGTGCAAAACCTATGCAAACACGATTCGTTTACGGATACCTCAACGATGAATTTCAGTAGTGATAACACATGATGTATAGTGAACATACGGTCCGCTTACGATAAGGACTTTTTTACTATCCGCATGTCTTCCGCTTGGTAATACAGACGCAAAATAGTGCATAAATACACCATTCTACTGACATGAATAGACTGATTTTCTTCGCTTACATGTTACGAATCTACTGTAAACTGACCGTTGTGATCAACTTGAATAATTATAATCAGTGTCTTTTACCACTTATATTCATTTCGTTTAAATTATCTCAATTTTAAATACAAAAAAAGAATAATAAAAATAATGATACTTACTATACCTTTTCGTATGTGAGAAACGTTTACGTTTTTCTTTGACTGTTATTTTTATTTACCATAAAGATTATTTCTAATTTGTGCGCGTGTTTATTTTTCTTCGTTGTCGTTTACTTGCACAACCAATAAAAAAATATTTATTTATGGGATAAATAGCGTCGGTATTCTTTCATAAACGACATTTATCATTATTATTCAATCTGACGACTATGCTCTGTGCATATGTATATACCTATTCGAAATTTTTATGTTGAAGAAATGAGGTAAATCACATAGAAGAAATAAAATATACCTTCATTATACAATCCTTACATTTTTTTCTTGTTCTGTCATGAGTATGCATTTTGTTTTTCATTCTTCCTCTCTGCATGTGCTAATGAGATATGAAATAAAAAAAAAGTAATAATATGTGCTTGCAAAAAAAAATACACATAGCTTTGCTAAGCGTATGATTTAAGTGATCAGTAAAATAGATGAAATTATCAGTCAGTTAGAATATTATACAATCAGTATATTCAATGATTTACCAGTAAATTGAATGGGTGATCAATAGATTACTTTAATGATCAATTATTAATTAATAAGCTTTGTAAACAAAGGAGGTGTGCTAAATTACGAACATATCATCCAAAACATTTTCGACCAAATTTTATTATCCTGAGCATCAGCACTCATCTCTGATTATTTTTCACATGTTTATTTTACAATTTATCACAACTCATTCTTTCATGCCTGGGATCCTCCAGGGATCGAAAAAAAATCTTAGTGTTCAATTTACTACAAAACTTCTAGTTTGATAGAGCTCAGTGTGGTGATTACAAGTATTACATTTTCTTTGTAAATTCGTTGGACAATAAGAAATATCTGAAGCAATTTCTGAAAGCCCTAAAAACCGGCTTTTGATCTGAAAGTTCATCAAAACTCAATTTCTATTCCACCAAAGAGACTCATTCGACGCAGAATTTTTTTCTCTATCTGGATCTATACAAATATCGAA
The DNA here is from genome assembly GCA_905329745.1 of Rotaria sp. Silwood2. Lineage (NCBI taxonomy): Eukaryota > Metazoa > Rotifera > Eurotatoria > Philodinida > Philodinidae > Rotaria > Rotaria sp. Silwood2. Next base: position 77,234 of record CAJNSZ010000366.1, on the reverse strand, counting down.
TATATTTCGAACATTTTGAACCGATCGATGGCAAATATCGCCCCGATCGGGTTATATTGTTAGGGATCATGGCTTTTTTTGGTCTTATGAAGTTATACTTTTTTCGAGTGCACCAGCATGACTAGTTTTTTTTGGATATGCAATTCGATGTGCTCTTTCAAATGAAACTATTTTTGACATGAAAATCGATATTTTAAGAAGCACTTTGGCTTATAAAGTTAGACTTTTTCATGGTATCTTAGGGTTTCTAGGATTTTCATCGAACTATGTTCACAAGAACACTATCGTTCTTATCGGATTACAACAAGTTAGTTAGTGTAAGGGAAGAAAAACGAGACTTCAGTAGTTCTGAAGTACGAGTGAAGTATAGTGAAGTACCGTACTTCACTGTACTTCGCTGTACTTCATGCACTGAAGTCTCACTTTTTCCCTCTGGAGCTAGTGTCATAGTTTACGGTAATCACACTAAATACTCCCTATTATTTCCATTTTCTTAATATCAGTCAAAACGACATATCCACTTTTCCTGCTAACAACAAGTATAAACTGTTTATGACGAAAATATCGAAATATGAATGAAATATCCACATCCTATTCAGAAAATACTGTAATTGTTGTAATCCGATAAGACCGACAGTGTTCTTGTGAACATAGATCGATGGAAATCCTAGAAACCCTAATACACTATGAAAAAGTCTACCTTGATTAGCAAAAGTGCTTCTTCAGAGTGAGTGTCTGAGAAAATCAGTCGCTATAGGACATCGACGATGGAATGATATCTCAGAATTAGTTGATTCTTTGACATGTTGTAAAGAGCGATGAGTTATGCACTCTCTGAAATTTTCAGCTCAATGGAATGTATTTCTGAAGAGAACACCTCAAAATACGGATGGTTTTTTTCTGATGCTATTTTTTTTACTTAGTTTTTGAAAGAATATATAATTATTTCGAATAAATCGACTTTTTTATGTCGAGTTGAAAGAATTTCAACTTCTGGTTTTTTCAGCCATGGCTATTGGTTAATTGTGCTATCGAGGACAAAAATTCAGAAGTTTTTATCGAACACATAAATAGTATGGTCTTATACAAGATGTGTTTCTGATTTTTTGCTACAAAAGTGACCAAAATATTGATCGAACTCATTGTATGCCACAACAATGGGGCGCTCTGAGATTTTTAACATAGACAGAGCTCGTCAATCTCTATCGCCTGTGATCATCAGCTTCCCATTCTCGAACCCAAAGCAGGTCTTTTAATGATCAATTCTCTTTTTTTAGCAATCGAAAGCATAACTGTTTAAGAACAGTATTCATCGATTTTAAAAGACGAGTCCATAATGGGCTGATTTGTTTACTTTTTCATACAGCATCATATCCTGAGTATCGTCTGAAACTTTCAGGTCGATGCCTCAAGAACAAGGGCCCAGTTTTTCAAAAGACTAATGGGTATTTTTTCTGATCATAGCTCTCTCTTATTTCTCAGCTAGCTTCTTCGTGGGGTTTGAAATTAAAAACTGGATATTTTCTACTGCAAGGTAAGATATTCTTCGACTAATTGTCTAATTTCAAACGAATATTGATGAAATTACCTAGATAGGAAATGATCATGTGATGTTACTTAAATGGCATCATCGCATAATCACACGCATCCAATCGAAACCTCACTACAATATCGGTTGACATGTTGCTTCTGCGTGTTGGCTACTTGGCCAGAATTTCTTGTATGCAGTTTGTGTTTGTCATGACTATCAACCATGACACATATTTAATTATACTGTTTTATTCCTTCTTTCTTTTGATGTATATAATTGTTGTATCTTTTTTGGCTTGGCTCATACTGCGCTCTTTACTTTTTTCATTTCTCTTGGCTTCTCGTCTCTTTCAATATATTTCTATCTGAGAAGAAAAAAATCTTGTTGAAATGTGATTATATGTGAGAGATTGTATGCATTGAAAGAAGAGAATATAAACTGTGTTATTTTTTCATTTCTAAGCGAGTGTATGTTCTTTTCCTTTTTTGAAGAATAAAATCGGGAGATCGCAGCAAAGACAAATTAATAGTGTTCTTATATAAACCGAACGCACGTTCACAAATACACAACTTCCAGTATTGTCTTGTGGCAATGCAATTTACTGCTTCGAAGATACGAATATTCAGGATATCAATTGTGGACCTTTTTTGCGATAGGTATCGAGCTTATCCGTGCTGCTGTAAGAAACAATAATAGTCATTGATTTTTGTTTCCAAAAATATTCTGGATGGTCTCCGTCACAAATTTCTTCGAATGTATTTTTCGCACTAGAGGAAACTGCGATATGTTTGGAGGCAAAGGAGGCGATAATTTTCAACAATTACTTTTGTTATCGGCTCTCGAGGCAAATGTCAAGTAGCATGGCCAAGACTTAGGCATCCATTTGTATCAATTCATGAAGAGACAGCTTTTGATGAATCGTATGGGCGTTTCCGATGTGTGAAATCACAACGACGCCATCTGTTCTTACCATTGGTATACATTCGGAGTAGTCTAGCAGCCGTTAACGCTATGTCAGTCACCATATCACATAACAGCGAAAGTTAACTACACATTTTTAGTATTTTGAAGATCTTGACCCTTGTTCTTGAGGCATCGACCTGGAAGTTTCAGGCGATACTCAAGATATGATGCTGTATGAAAAAGTAACCAAATCAGTCAATTATGGACTTTTGTTTTAACATCGATGAATACTGTTCTTAAACAGTTATGCTTTCGATTGCTAAAAAAAGAGAATTGATCATTAAAATATCTGTTTTTGGTTCGGAAATGGGAAGCTGATGATCACAGGTGATAGAGCTTGACGAGCTTTGTTTATGGTAAACATCTCAGAGCGTCCCATTGTTGTGACATCGAATGCGGTCGATCGACATTTTGGTCACTTTTGTAGCAAAAATCAGAAAAACATCTTGTATAAGACCGTACTATTCATGTGTTCGATAAAAACTTCTAAATTTTTATTTTCCATAGCACAATTAACCAATAGACATGGCTGAAAACTCCAGAAGTTAAAATTCTTTCAACTCGAAATAAAAAGTCAATTTAATGAAAATAGTGATATACTTTTGTCAAAAAATAAGTAAAAAAATTAGGATTAGAAAAAGCCATCCCTCTTTTGAAGTTTTCTCTTCAGAAATATTGGGTTGTAACATAAGTTCTGAAAATTCTTTTTTCTTTTCAGGAACAAATTTATTTTGCAGCAAAGATATGCAACATTAATCAACAATATAATCGCCGTCAGTTTAGACAATCTTCGTTCATGGGTATTTGTAAAAGACGCGATCGCCCACGGTCACCCCTAAATCGGAAGATGATACCATCAGTAGATAGAGCTCGGCGAGCTGATTCTACGAACACCCATTATCACCCATATCTTTTGGCAGTGAGTAGGCCTCGCCGAGTTAGGTACATACCCAAAATATTAGACTTTTGTATGCTGGTCTATGAAGAATAGCAGGGAAGTACTTTTTCAATTTTAAGTCTTATAATTGAATTTCGCATATTAGGCACTTCACGTAATAAATGACGGCTGGATCTGCTCAATCGAGGAGGGTGTGGGTGTGGGTGTGGGTGTGTGCGTGTGATTATTATTATTTGTCGCCCCCACACCACACCCTACACAGAAGAAACAGAAGACGAAAATAATTTCGACTTATTTATCCTTCAAAACTTTACACAATTTTTCGGTGAACAAGATGTTAATCAATGGTTGAATGAAACCGAAAGGAAATTTAACCGATTATTAATTCCACGGAAGTTACACTTCACTACCATCCCATTATCAGTGGAAGGACTCGCAGAAAAGGTATACATATTAAATCGACGAAATACCCAATCTTTTGATGACTTTTATGAAATTCTATTATTTCACTTTGATAAAGATGTTGCTCAACCCGCATTCATCAATCAATCGAAGAAAGTTATTTCCCAATCTGATTTCATTTCTCAAACTAAATTATCAGAAGATGCAAATTTACAAACTATAAAAACATTCGATGATACACATATTTCAGAAGAACCAACGAAACATCGTTCTACTGCATTGATCAATTCCGGTGTCGCCACTTCGACTGGCGAGACATCAGCCTTTCAATCAACAGTAGCCAATAACAATAACACTATCAATCATAATACTTCAAATTTCGACGAAGCCACCAATTTACCTCGTAAATTTCAATTTCCAAATTTGATACAATTCAGAAAAACAGATACACGCAATAAATTTGATACTAAAATATGCCCGGAAGATCTCAAACTTTTATCAGAAGTAGCAACTGCTCTGACAACAAATAAATTCAAATTGACGTCAAACTCGCTTCCACAAGAAATTGCTTTTTGGTATAAAAAATATCAAGAAACATTTTCGTCAACTGAACTATACAAACCACCACAATTATATTTCATTCAAATTAATCGTCACCCACGTGAATCCATTAGGAGACGCAATAAAATGCGTCGTGTAAAGTTCAAACGTAAACAAGAACAGTATACAGTTAAAAGAAAACTTGATGCCCATTGGAAAATCAAAGACGTCAAACAATTTCTTCAACAAAACAGCTAATCTTAAAATGGTTGATGACACTTCACCCATGGCCTTTTTTTCTTTCTTTATCTGTTTCTCTTATTTCTCTAATGCACTCTTCTCTACTAAAATCTATTATTTCTACCCATCACTTTTTCATTTTCTAAACCCAATGATTACTGTACCCAATTACAGAAAATAATACGTCTTTATTACCAAGCTGCAAAATATAATATTGTACAACAGCAGCAAATGAATAAAAATCGATATGATTAAAATCGTCTCGATCCGCATTACAATATTGGTGATAAAGTTTTAACACATATTTACGATGTTAGAGGAAAATTAGATCCCAAATTTTCTCCCATACCAAAAATTATTACTTCCTTCAATCACCCTACTTATATTGTTAAAGACACTTAAACTGGAGTAGAATCTAAGGTTCATGTTGCGGACCTACGATCCATGTGCATTGATTAAATTATCCAAGTTTATTCTCATTTATATGCCAATTAAAACAGTTTATCCACTTACTTAATGTTACTCATATTTACAATTATTAACAAATGTGATATCACATCCCTTCTTTATTTTGTCTTAATGATTAATCTGTAACCAGGGGATATCTCGAAAACATCTATAAGTTCTTTGACCGACACATACGGTCCATTGAACTGATTCTTGCTTTTACTTTATTCTTAATGCAGTACTAAGGCGCCATAGAACTTTATTGAAAGTTGTTATGAATTGATCAGAGTCCTAAGACAGTTAATCCTCTATTGATCCTACATTGCTTAACTTTTAGCAACGTTTTTCTCAATATACATCTATATTTCTAGCAGTCTTCTTCACAAAATTAATCATTTACATCATCATCGAACTTTATCATATTACAGTCCTCACACTACCGTATCTTCTTCGTTTATTCAAATCAGTATCATTTTCTTCCTTTCATCGTTATTTTTCTTTGATTTAACAGTAACAGGTGATCAATATACAAACACCGTAACTTATTTTATATCTTTCGATTATGCAGTCTCCGAATAACTCGGAAGGTAGCGGTCCATCGATAGATTTCCCTCGTCGTTCTTCTTCCAATCAATCACAAAGAATTTTATCTACACGACAGCATCCACCTCCTGAACCTAACTTAAACCCTCACCAACATCTCCTTAATCGAACCGAAGAAAATTGTCCATCACACCTTAAAGGTTCTAAATGTACTCAATGCCTTAAAGCTGCCAGAAAGACTCGAGCCAATTTACAATTGATCCAACAATTACCTCTATTTTTTTGGCCTACATCTCATTATCATGCGCCTATTTTTATTCATCATTTAACATCTTCTTCAACTATAATATCTACATTAGAACAAACTCGGGATGTTACAGTTTACGTAATCGATACTGAATCTGACTATTCCTACACGATTTCATCCACAGCCAACACCAGCTCTTATCCAAACCCAAGCTATCCATCGCAAAAATCTAGCAACTATCATCTTAGTTGAAGTACAATTTTTACCACATATTTCCGCACCTACGTTTTCATTAATTTAACAACTATGCTCCCATATATTTTCTCCACAGCATTATATTGTTGCTTGGGGTGATGTATTTCATGAACTTTCATCTTTTCAACAATGTGCACTCCTCGGTTCATCTCACATTCAACGTCCTTTAAATCTACAAGACTACTTCACCAACCAATGGAATCGAACATATCCTCATCTTTCATCATGTCCTACTCAACAACATCAAGTTCAATTCGATACTGATTCAGAAGTTGATTTAATATGTCATGTTGATAGTTATGATTTACATGATGATTTATCACCTACACGTGTCACTCTCAATGCTAATACTTGTACCTGTCCCGACACTATCCGACAGTACAAAAACAACAATGAACAATGGACTTTGCAAAAAGCCATCCAGTATATCCTCAATGGAGCTTTATATAAAACCCATACTATGAATACTTGGTCTTGTGGATTCGATCCACAATTAATCACCAATCAAACAACTGAAGCCATACATACTCGCGATGATATGACACTATACGCCATTAACGATGTCTTCGCAACAACAAAATTTCTCTTTCACTTCAATCATGAAATTATTGCTCCTTACTATTCTTCAAATGCATCTACATCCGATTCAACAACTAATGAACAACCACCTGCATTATCTTCCTATTTCGTTCTATCCGGCAGTCACGCTAAACATATTGATACACCACTTACAACACCATAATGTACAATAGCAATTCATGCTATTTCCAGTCTTGAATGGCGCGATTCATGCGATAATCACATTTGTGCTCACTCACTTATTCAATCATCAACACTTTCACCCTATTTATCATCATCCAAAGCCATCATGCTATTAATTGGCACCGACTCACTTCGTTATTTGGATGAAGTTCAGGTTACTCAACTGGTGGCCTATACAATTGATTATCTTCATCAAAATTATCCTCATCTGAATAAAAAACAACATATTTCCATTGTAGCAACATTTCCATGCTGCAAACCTTCTTCTACATTTCCTTCACTGTTATCATTATCTTCTAATATTCAACTTTATAATGACGAACTCAATGCGTTATCAACTAATCTCAACTGTACGTTTGTGGATTTCCATGTAATCGACACACAACTAGCAGCTGATCAAATGCATCTCCATTTTAACCATCGGCACCTTATACCTAACTCAATTATTACTTATTTTAGCGAACTATCTAAAAATCAGCCACCCCATCCTCGTATTCATCCACGATCTTGTGACGCTCTTAAACGTCATCAAAAAATTGGTCATAATAAATTAAAACGTAAACAACAACAGTTTTACATCAAACGCAATATTGATATTAATTGGAAATACAAACATATCAAATAATTACTTGCACAACACAACGTCAAATACGCACGTTTACCTGAAGTCCACAAGCACATCATCAAAATCCAATTCAATAATCCCAACGATCGTGATCAAGCTAAACAAGCATTGCCTATCAATATATTCAACGAACCACATTTTCATCGATATTTTCGTATTGAAGATTGACTACTATTTTTCTTTGTTATTACTTTGTTTTTTTTCTGTTATATTTCTTGTTCACCTATTTTGTTTCTATGTCATTATTATATTTGTTTTTTCTTGGTTATTTTTTGTTGCTGTTCATGTTCCTTGAGACATTACCCTAAATCCTCAAGGCTATAGTGACTGTGTTGGCAGCCGCCCTGGGCACCTCACTCAGCCAAAGGGGGAAGGTGTTAGCGTCAATAGAGGCCGCTCTATTACCGCTAACCGTCCACTCGTCCACTATTAAATTTTCCTCTATCTTCTTAGTGGATAACATGATTTTCTCTGGACTTTTCCAGTTTTTATCTCTTTTCTTGTGATTTTCTCACGAGTTGTTGTTTTTCTCTTTACTGGTGATACATATATCTGACATCCTATCCTATTGTTTTCCTACTTATTTCCTCTTTTCTATTATTAAATATATCACATCGTTATATTAGTGTTTATACTAACACTAATAAAATCCCTTTCTTGATCTCCCTAATTCCCCTTTTCAACATATCAGTTACCGGTAAGAATGTTTTCTATTATTTTGCGTAAGAGTTCTTGTTCCCGTAGCAGACCGGGATCAAATACAATTGTCATCTAGCCTAATCCCTAGAGTGGAGCATGGGTCATAGACTTATCAAACGAGAACCTTACAGGATGTGAGTGTGGGTGTGGTGTGGGTGCGATGGGTGGGGTGAATGGGATTGGGCGGTGGGTTTGAATGTGAATTTGTGCCATGTTTTCATCCACATCCATATTCACACTCCATACTGGAACCCATCGGATCCAAACTTTTTGAACCCGGACCCAGTGAAACCTGGCTTTGATATTATCAAAAAAAATTTATAAATCCCTTCTTAAGATAAAAGAACCGTGGTCTTCTATTATGTCCAAGCATACAAAGTTGCTAGAGTGATCTTCCATTGTATCTCATTTATTTTTATAATTTTTAATTAAAAACACTTTTCACCAAATAAAAAGATTTTAAGGATTTGAGAAGAGATTTTCATGGTTTCACAAATCCAGAAATAACATTGATCTTAGTCTTTTAAAATACCCAGCTCAAAGCCCTGAAAACTAGGTATATTTTTGACATATAGACACTAATTAAATGTCTAACTTTTCTAAAAATTAATTAATTTAGGACGCCTTTTAATATGACTACAGCATTGTTCCTTCAATGAGGGTTTGCTGATATGGTGGCTCTTCTAATAAAGGGAGTCTTCTATTGAGGGGAGATATTTAGTTGCCATTGGATAGTCACTGCGAGGATGTCGGATATTTTTGTCCTTTTTTTTGCGTTTGTTGACTAGCGCAAACTATACATTTCTCATACCATTCGGGTTCACCGAGTCCAAACTTTTTTTGAACTCGAACACGGACCCACTTTATAAAAACGTTTTGGATTCGGACCCAATCCGATGGGCTCTACCACACACCCACACCCGCAACCTATTCCTCTTTGCTATGATTTGTTGTCGACATGGTTGGTCTTATGATTAAAGTTTTTCCTGGTGGTCCCTATAGTTGTGTGTTGTGTTATAGTCACAGGGTTCAATTTTCTAGTATGTAATGTGGTAAAGTCCATCTCTTGCGTAGTCTTATGCCGAATAGCACCAATGATCTTCTCTGAAAGAGATACTTGATTGCAAAGTCTGAAGGGACTCCAAACTCAACAAGCACATGGTATTTTTATATCTTTATGTCTTGTTTCGCTGCCTGCGTCTTTTTTTCATTTTCTGTCGTCGCTTTACACATTCTGCTTAAGTCTCTCTTGTTTGTGACGCAGGGTTCTTTTTCTGTGAAAGTTCTTCGTGAAAACGATGTTGAAGGCACACATATATTTTTTATTCTTTTTAATAATGAGATAAAAGATGAACAGGTAGTAGTGGAGCGACCTTGATTCAATACATTGAGCGAATTAAGGTCAATACACTATTTTTCTTTCGTTGGTTGAATTTTGCGCTGGGTTTTTTCTCATAAGTCATAGATTACCGGCAAAAAGGTTTGTTCTCCACCTATGATAAAAAAAAAGCAATGTTTTTACACCTTTAAATAAACACAAAATTGCCTATCTCTTACGAAAATTATATTGTTGTTGTTATTACAACACGAGGGAGCCAAAATTCATCGAGTAAATGAACGTTTCAATCATTCAAAAAGAAGCATCACATTTGTTAATCAGTTGATGGCATATACTTGAAAATATTTTTTCAAACAATATTTTTGAAATTGTGTTTCGTTTCTGTAATAGAAAATTGCTTTGAGAGTTTAGAAATTATGGAAAAAAAAGAGAAAAATGATATTGTGAAAAAAAACTTATTAGTCATGATTATGACGTTGAAGAAGATAAAAAAGGTAGAAAAAAAAACATAAAATCATGACATCTTCTTTAATGTTTCTCTTGGATATATCTGCCTGTAAAAAATAGCTGGGTTCGATATTTAAACATATTATTATTTTAAATTCACATTTTTTATCAAGGTAATTATATAGTCTGATAGTGCTCTGAATTCTCTATAACTCTGCGTATTTAGGTCTTTAACTGGACTTATTTGGTGAAACAAGATTTCGAGTATAATGCACGCACCCCGTCCTCAAATTCCAGAAAACCAAACTTTTTCCTTCTCCACTCGTCGTTTTTCGAGTTTATTGTGATTATAGAAATAAATTGATAGAAAAATTATTATATAGTTTGATAGCGCTTGAAATTCCAAATCATCCTACATTTGGCAGTCTTGGCTAGCAATTATTTAATCTTAAATGTTTCGAGTATAGTAAATCTACTCTTACATTCAGACGAATTCCCTTTTATAGTCCTTTAAGGTAAGACTGGTACATTTCTTTATATAATGTTTTACTGAAGCACACATTTTCAATAGCACTAATGATGAATTGATACACTGGAGTAAAACATTATACAAAGAAACATGTCAAACTTACCTTAAAGTGTTATAAAAAACAATTTGTGGGACTATGACGGTAGATTAACAATACCAGAAATACTTGTCATCAAACAATTGAAAATCAAGGTTGGTAAAGTACACAATGATAGAGAATTTCAAGCGCTATCAGCATACTTAATTACTTTTCTAAAAATGTAAATTTATAGTAAAAATATGTCAAAAATATCGAGTTCAACTATTTTTTCCAGATGGTTATATGAGAAGCACAAGTAGCGTCTAGCTTTTTCATGGAACTGATCACTGTTATAAAATTCATCAAATTTGAATAACTCCCAGACTTCTGGTTTTCGATAATCGAAAGAGGAGACTGAGAAACATCGATCTACACGAGAATCAATGAATTGAGTAGTGGTCAGTTTGCGATGGACGTTTTGAAAATCATATGTTCACAGTTTATTCTGTTCAATTTGAGTATCAAAAGCAACTATATAATAGAGAAAATCAAGTTTTTTCGATGTGCTCAAGATCAACGTCCAAAGCGTATTCTGCTCAAAAGCTGTGTGCATTTTTCGGAGAATTCTAAAATCGCCTAATGGATATGCGAAAAGTTTCTGGATAAAAAGTTTATTCATTTTTAGCCCACTTTAAAGTATTTCTGACGAGTTAAAAGGTATGGGTTAGGACCGAAACTTTGTGTTCTTTTAGAATATAGGCTACATTTTTTTTTATCAGTTTTTGTTAAAGAGTAATGAGAGAATCGTTGAAAGTTTCAAAAGATTAGTTTGGTGAGAAAATTTTCCTGCGCATTTTGTATTTTTCATTACTGTGATGCGAAACTAAAATTTGGAATCTTTATGAATATATCAGCTTGTAGAGCAAAATCTACCGTACAAAATGTACTATTTGATTTGAAAAATCGACTTTTTGACCAAAACACGTTATGCGTAGAAAGGAGCTCCTGATAAAATGCTTAGATAGCTTTACTTGAGTACAAGCTACAGCTTAATTCAATATCACATTTTCTAAAGTGTCCCCTATACAAAACTATCGAGTCGGATCGTTTTTAGCAGCTTTGTAAAGAGACGTATAGGGTTAGAAAAACAAAATTTATTCATGATCCAATTTGCTTCTTTTAGGCCTTTCAAAGATTATCTCACTACTCTCAAACAAAACCTGACTCAAAATTTCTAAGCCCATATTCAGAAAAAGCACAAAATTCCGGTTCGAACCTATAGTTTTCAACTCGTCAACAATACTTTCAAGTCGACCAAATGAACAAACATTTTTACCAGAAACTTAGGCCCGCACATTCCGTTCAAACTAATTTTTCAGCCCTCGCCTTCGCGACATACTTCAACACTCTTTAGATTCGTGTTTTAGCAAAAATAGACTTAACACTTCTGGTGTTCAGCCTTATTTTATATCTCAAAGAAAACAGTGTTACTTCAAATAGGAGTTGAACATAGTGAGATTGGTTAAAGTGCAAACGAAGCAACATTAAAGTACAAGTATAGTAGTTGAAGCGTCGATCTGTGGCTTTATTTTATTGATTTTCAATTTGGTTAAATCTCGTAAGCTGACTTCAGGATGGCTAGTACGAAGGTTTCAACATTTTCCTTAGTAAAATTTAAATTTGCAATGCTCACTTGCAATTTCCTCAAATTTCTCCAAGGATAGATACTAGTTCTTCTGCTGATCGAATACTTTCATTAGGTCACAAAATACATTGAACTCTTTAATTTTTACTGAACCAAATATTAAATTATCTGGATAATTTAATCATTTAGTATTAAATTTTTAAAGATCCTTTAACATTTAACATAAAATATTTTTTTAGACTTTTAATGTGAAATTAAACTAAAAAGTTCACCTCTAATCAAAACCCTTCTACTTAGTTAGATCGCTAAATCTTTTTGACATCTTAAGTAGTGGATAAGTTCCCACAGTTATGAAAAGAACAATAAGAATATGTAAGGAAAAGAAACTACAACACTAATTGTTTTGTATCGTACACTTTTTCATAGACTAGCTCGGCCGATTTTGATAGACCTGAAATGTTTTATTTTTTTATCAAGCGAAACAGGGATACTTTGTGGCAATGTTAAGTTTTCCTACAGCTTACGCAGTCATGCATTATTGATTAGTGTAATACCTAACTATTTTCATTTAATTTTTTTTAAGCGTAAAGCGACCAATCAACCGAAGAAACTGAACATCATCGATGAATTGTTCTCTAATATTTATATCTACACTACTCTTAATATTGGCTAATGAAGCCGACAGTACACACTGGGATTATGGCAAGCGCGGACCTGATGTTTGGAGTGAAATATCTCCTATGTGTGCTGGAAAAAATCAATCGCCAATTAATATTCGAACAAATTGTACAGCCCGTCGAAGTTTCGAACCATTTAACTTTACGTCTGGCCACAGTGAGCAAGTCAAATTCATACTCGCAAATAACGGACATACAATAACAGCAGAACCTGATAGTCGTACAATACTTTCACTGACTGGTGGAAATTTAAACGGAATATTTTATTTCAAAAGTTTCCATCTTCATTGGGGACCAAATTACAACACCGGCAGTGAACATCAGGTGTAAGTGTATACCGGAGCATGATGGAACAGGAAAAAAATAAGTAGGATGAGACCGGACGTGGGACAGGCGGAATTGGATGCTTCTCTCGCCTAGCTCCACTAATGAAACAAAAGGTAAAAAAATAACTGTCCATCTATAGCATCATAATAGCGACCAGTTCCATGTCGAAAAGAGAAAAATAAGAATGGATCGCCGCAGTGGTCGATTCTGATCCAAGCAGACACAGAATAATAAAGTGAACAACAATGAGGTCAATTGTGACGGTCAATTCTGCCTGAATGAAGAATGAATGAGGAATGAGACCGTGACAGCGATCGGTTTCGTCTGAAACCGACAATGAAAAATATAATGATGTGTGAATATTCTTGTTCATTCTGTCTTATTGCGTTATAACTGTTAATCTTGAAAGTTTTTCTTTTCAATTTCCGTTCCTTTTCTTGTCGAAGCGCTTTTGCTCAGACAATACTGTTCAGGTTTGAAATGAGTGAATATACAGGGTGTTCCATAAATAACATACAAAAACATGTGAATATCTCCATCGTATTTTTACCATATTAACTAAAATCTATTTTTCTGGTAATAGAGAAGAGTTTCAAGTTTTATTCTTTTAAAATAAATTCACAAATATTGTTCAAAACAATCAACTTTGACTAGATTTTTCAGAATATCCATATTTGACGCCATATCGATGCGAAAGTGCCTAAATTTTAAAAAATTCATATCTCGGAGAATTCTAAAATTTTGTATACAAGCTCGTCTAAGTAAGATCTCGATGTGGGCAAACTGTCAGATCGAAATTCGACCAACGAGTTTGGATTTTTTATGACTTATATTGGGTATTTCCAAATTTGCAAGACTTCTTGGATTAACCATTTGATTACGGATTTTTTTAGAAATTAAAAACATTATTTATATAGGAACGATTTTGAAATAGATTTCAATATCATGTATTCCATAGATATGCACAAAAATTTGTTTATTTTGCAACAGACATTTAAGATAGTAAGAATATATTGGGATCTTGAACATGTGTGTGTCAGCCGTTGAGAGAACTTTATCAAGATATATCAGATGCTTTTTTTCCAGAAGCGCTGAATATATGAACAATTATAAAAATACCGAGAAATCTTCTTGAAAGAAACGCGAGAAACAAATAGCAAAACTTTCTACGAGAGGAAAGTAAGGGACCACGGAAGAGGAAAAACTCACCTAACCTACTGGGACCATGAGCACGATAAAGGGCGTATACCTACACAACGCAGCAAGCAGACAATGTTTATAATGCATTATCATGCTATACGAGAATGCTGTGATATGGGACATACGATATTAATAAAGGGCACTGTTATGATATAAGCGAGACCAAAAATATTTGTAGTCGTACCTTGAATGAAACTCAAAACGTATATATATATATATGTATGCCGTAATCAAAGGGTTAAAATATACGAAAATCTGCTTTTTCTCTCTTGAGTTTCGCAGGAGAGGATTCACTAAAAACTCAATGGCTCGATCAAAACTCAACAAGAGCATGAACCCTTCGGAGTTTATGTTAGTCTAGTGATCTTCTACGATTCTAAAAAATATGGACTCGAAAGTTTTTAATTATTTTGGGAACTTTTCTCGTAGGTCTTTTTGTTAATGAGAAAAATTCGATTTTTATATCGAAGTCAAAGCTGATAGCTGTGACCATTATTTGTGAACTTCTTTCATACGAATAAAAAGTTGGAACTCTTCTCTATTATGAAAAGAAAATTAGTTCATTTGGTTAAAACACGGTGGAGATATTCAAATTATTTTGGTATGTTACTCCGCGAACATCCTGTATATGTTTGACACTAACTTTGTTGCAAAAAGATGCTTGCGGGATTACACGGGACGGGAGACAGTCGCTGGGCAACTCCTACCGGAATATGATAGAACAGGTTTTTGTTGCCCCGTCATGCTCTGATGCCTACACTTGAAGTAGATATGAACGTAGAGAATGGAATAAAATTGTTGAGAATATCGATCTTTTCCTGTCAAATTTTGAGCCAATACTTTAAAATCACACACTGTCGTACGAGATAGAAACTTATCCTAGCTTTGATGACAGCATTTTAATTGAGCAATAAGGAAAATAAAAACACATACCTATGATTTCTGTTCTGAATCGGTGAAACTCTTCTATATATCTATTCTCAATCTTCGTAGATCTGCCATTGATCCTTTGAATACGAAAAGAGAGAAGACACTTGACTGTTAGTTTCGAAGCATTTTTGGTGAACAATCAAAATTTATTCCAGGCGAAAACAATTCATATGTACTGTTTCTATTGACTGATTGGAGCATTGAAACAATTTCTGCTGTTAATCTCGCGTACTATCAATCTACAAAAAAGAAAATATGTTGAGAATTGATCATAATCAAAGTTCCAAGGTTTTTGCTTCGATTGTCGATGCGACATTTCAAAGTTTTCCTTTGCGTTGCATGGCATACTTCAGAAGCATTTGAGCGATGTTTGTTTGGTATTGTCTCGAAATCTGGAAAAACAAAAATATGAAGAAGGAAAAAACCGGAATGTGAACAGTACTGAACAGTTTATACCACATACAAGAGTGCACAAAGAACAAGAGCAACACAATAGATTGAAAGTCAAATAGAACAGATCAGTTTTTCTCAACAATCAGCAATGAGAGTTCTTAGATAGGTTCAGCTAGATCGATCTCTGTGCTATCGAAATGACCGCTTGTTGTCCTATTTTTTTCTGCGCGTTCATTGTCACCTTAAATGCCTGCTGTTGAAAAACTATTTCCTCATTTTGAGAGAAAACGGTGAACGCCCCGATATTAAAATGTATCTTGTAAAAGCAGCTTAAAATCTCATTCAAGTAGCACAATTTTAATTGCACAAGTGGAGAATAGAAAGAATATCGGTACCCTAATGACTACATTAATAACTAACAGAGATAGAGGAATCGATGTATGATGAGAGACTGCATACTTCATCTCTATTGACGGAGATGTTAGATATTTAATTTTTCAGGCTTTTATTTTCCGGATTTTGAAACATATTCTGTTTGACCTATGGCATTTTTACCATGCTCATTTCCGCATTTTCTCAGAGCTCATGATCTGGGATGTAACGTTTCTTCTGTCTCCTCCCCCTCCCAAGAAAACAAAGCTCCGTCCATGAGTTAACTGTTGCACTCATAATAATTTTCTATTTTTGAAGAATTTCTGTTGTGAAATATTCTTTGGCAAATATGCGAATCCTAAAATGATTATTGATACAATACACAAATGCTAACTGTAAAGCGTATCTATTTAGGAACGGTGATAAAGCCGCGGGTGAAAGTCATTTTGTTTACGAAAATAATGAAACAAATAAGTTTGCCGTGTTGAGCTTTTTCATGGAAAGCAAATTGGATACAAGCCGTAGAGCATATGTGGTCAACAGTTCGAGAGATGCTGTCATAGCGAGCCAGTGGCGAAATTATTTCGACGAGGCACAGAAATTAGCGTCTGAAGGTGCTTCGACGACCATTAATCTGACTTTGGGTGAACTGATGGGAAGCAATCGACTTGATTTTTGGCGATACGATGGATCGTTGACTACGCCGAATTGTACTGAAAATGTCATTTGGACCATATTTCAACAGCATATTTTGATATCGGACTATGATTTCGAAAATTTTCGCGATAACTTGTTTTTTGAAAGTTATCGTGGTCCACAACCGTTATATAATCGAAAAGTCTATCGAAGCTTTGCCAATGAAATTTTGTCACCAATACCCGACGAAAATTGTTGTATAAACTCAGGATCCGAAGCAGGGCTATTCTTTAATATCACTCGCAATGTTGTCTACGGCGCATTTCTTGGTAGTTTTCTACTTTTTTATCGATTATTGTGCTCTGCTTAATTTATGTCTTGTTCCTTTTTTTATGCTAATCTTTCTGCAATAAATGTCAATCGTTCTCGGTCTCTAATAAAACTATATCTCACTTCAAATATGTTTGATGTGTACTCAGATTTTCAACGCAAATCAGGAAACACTGAGTTATAAAGAATGTTGTTGCCATTCTTCGCTTTTCATGTTTTTCGATTTTATCGCTTTCTAATTTATGCTATACAATAGGATTTTTCAGGATTCATTGACATATTGGCTGCGATCTCCTTCATTTTTCCTCTGCACTTCAATAACCGGAGCATTTTACGCGGGTATTATTCTCAATATAAATCCACAAATGATTAAATTCCATCGTGAGAGCACGATGGATTCGTGTGAGTTGATGCAGAGATAATAATACTTAAATGAAAGAAGGGTGTGAGTGTTTATCGAGACTACTCACACCCATGCAGTCACACCGCACACTCAACTCACAGCGACACCCATCCTTTGTACCATGATTTTTTCCCTCATCCGGAGCATTTTTAGCACTTCATGAAGTCCAACTTTGTATCCTAAGTTGGGATTATTTTTCTAAAACGAAATTAGGCAAAGAAATTCGTATTTTTCGCAAATTAATACTTGGTCTATTATGCATAGAAATATTATTGTTGTGCTGCCGAACATATTAGACAACCATTTGAAACGCTATTGTTCTTACTGTTTTCTACCACATAATGAGGTCTACTCCAACACTAGACATTCGAGCTAAACACCTTCTCAGATCGTATACATATCATCGTGTGGAAGATTGATCGAAACTTATTTATTCAGTTTGAATTTCATTTCATCAAGTTTTACTGGATAGCCTTTGTAGAGCGGCAATGTGAGTTTATGTACGAAATAACGGCGCAACCATACAGAAGCTACGAGTCTGGAGCAGTAGCGACAACCGAGTTGGAGTTGTATTTGTAACTTCAGGAAGATGGATTCATGCAGGAAGATTTCAAGAAAAAATGCGATATTTTACCTAGGAAAAGAGGATATGAAGGATTGAATAGCGTTCACGGGATCTAAACATCAGCAATACTGCAATATTTATGCTGCCATAGCTTTGCTCATCCTCAATTTTAATATTCAAAAATACTTTATTGCGAAGTATTTTTTTAAAGTCTTTCTTGATTTCATCTTTAAGGATGCTCCGAATAGACTATTTCGACTATAATCCTTTTCATTTCTTACCGTGTTTCAGTCAAAAATATCTGACCGCCTAGACACACCAAAAGAGGCGAAATAAATAGGTTCCAACTTTCTTTTTTTGTTAGAATGAACAACAAACGTCAAGTGTATGAACCTGAACTAGTACAACTCAATTATTGAATTGGTTAGTGACCTGCTCAAGAAGAAGAATTTCTTCGAAAACCTCTTGACCGTGACACACTCCTTGTTCCTAATTGGTTTCTTTTTTTTTCAGAGAAATAGTAAAAGGCTGCAAGCCTTTTTTTCTTTCGTGTCTCTAAAACACCTCAGCGATTACACAACTGCAACAATTTAGCCAGCTTCTGAAACTTCACCTAAGCCGTTTTCTCGTGAGAAGAGATAGGTAAGATGAATGAATTTGGTTATAAACGAAAAGATTTGCTTCCTTTCTTATCTAACCTGTCATTAGGATCTATTTCCTAGGTTTTACTGTTGAAACTATGCATCTTAATTAGAAAAAAAAATCACTGTGCTAATACGAATTCAAAACAAAACATTGTTGGTCCATAGGGTAGTACTAAAGGCTTTCATTGTTTATTGCTCAGATTCAGCCAGTCTATCCCAGTATTCCTTTTCAACATCAATTGATTTCAACGATATTAACTTTGAAATACTCGGCACATAAAGCTGCGACTATTCGATGTGAATATCAGTGCAGATTTTGTTCGATGACGTAGAGGTGCTTAGTGCACTAACGATGATGTAAGACGCATTTGGCTTCTTAAATCAATTAAAAATCTTTTTCAGTTAATTTGGAGTCAGAACCGAGGACTTCTTCGTTTCGCGGTAGTTGTGATGCATGTTCTTGCCGCATTTTTCAATAAATGTAAAATGTGTGTGAATATGTTTCGTTTATCACATTATTCCACGTTGTTAAAATTTAGATAATGAAATAATAAAAAAATATGGTCAGCGTGAGTTTCTTCTGATTTTGAACGTTTGTGCAGCACATTGCATGTTTCTCTTGTACTATGTAGTAGTGCGTATTGAAGTGATTTTTCTATTTTCTCATCTTCTCATTGAAATTTCATTTTTATTAATTGATGAGAAGCAAATAATTTTGTTCGCTTCATTTCTCCACACGATCTATGTTTTGTAAAAAGAGTACCAGTGATAATGTCTGATGGATATGAGAAGCAATGAACATCTTTGCTGTGAGAAGGCAATTGTCTGTGGGGGTAGTTTTACAATAACTTCTGTATATAATGCACAGAAAACGATATCGGATCAATGTTTTAATATGAAAAGATTGAGATTGACACTTCATTCTCTCCTGGACAGGTGAGGACAGAAATGACTGAATACAATTACTAGTGGATGAATTTTAGTAATGTACGAAAAACATTTCTATCAAATAAGCCGTCCTATGGACGTTACAACACGATCGTGTACAGGATGTTTTTTCCCGTATTTCTACCAACCTTAAGACGATCATAGAACGCTGTATCGTAAATGGTAATATACGGTTGTGAGCGACTGGTGGTAGCCAGTATTGAATTGTTTACTATACGGCAATACATCAAAATTTTGTCTCGATCTCACTTCTGTTTTTTTCTTACTTTTTCTTGAACTCATCGCTTCTCATGACTAATTTTGCCACATAGACATCATGTGTTTTTCCTTGCCCGGAGCAGGCAGCTATTACTCAATCACTGCTGAGATTATTTTTAAAANGTGGGGGTGGGTGGGGGTGTGGGGGTGGGGGGGGGGGGGTGTGGGTGTGGGTGTGGGTGTGGGGTGTGGGTGTGGGTGTGGGTGTGGGTGCGAATCAAAGACTCACACCCAAATCGCAACTTGCGTCTATATTCTCTTAAGCTTTTGCTAAAGGGTCGTCCCGAAGCTTCGACCTCTTCTTAGTAAATCAAGAATATCTATATCAAACTGATATTAAGGTATTGATCAAATTATACCATTTTTTAGAGAAAGAGAAAAGCTATGATCTGAAAAAAAGACAGTTTGAAATACATATATTTATTATAAAGTTATGGTCATTTTACTAATTTCGATTAAAAAATTTTTACGTGGCGTTTTTGTAAAAACAAAAATATTCCTGTAACACCTGAGCTAGAATGGTTTTCTGGATTTATTTATACGGTTGAATAGAGTTCGCCAAACTCCACAAGAATATGAATATCAACAATTTTGCTGATCGTGTTTCTGATAGAAAACTTGGAGACAAGTAGAAAGACTAGTAAAAATGCGTGCTTCGCCATAGGATACCCCGACTTCTTTTTTGCTTATATAGCCTTATTCAAATATTATGAAAAGGTAATTTTTTTTACCATTTATACTATACATGTGATGCTAAACATCTATCGTTGTTTGATCGGTATGTCTTATTGAAAACAGGATTCACAAATAGTTTTTTTATAGATGTTTTGTTAAAGTACTTTGCAGCTAATCTCTTAACGTATATCGGTTATTAGTAGTTATTGTTTTATGGGGACATGTGAGGAGATGATATTCTTTTTTTCTCTTTTATTCTCTGAAATTTATCTTGTCCTTAGTATATATTTTGTGTATAATAACATTCTATTCAATTGATGGTATCCTGTGCCTTGATCATATTATTCGTGTTCGAACTAAGAAATTTTTTTCTTTTGTGCACTGTGTCTTTTCTTGAACACATTTTCAGTCAAATACAAACACAAATACTTTACATTATGTCATCTCCGCAAGTAGAATGGGGTTGTTCTCAATGTCGATGAAGCATTGCTGATCGTCGAAAATATTGTACTAAGTGTCATTTTATGTTAACTTGGACATGCATAGGTTTGGGAAGATCTCGATTATATACAAACTTTTTTCGACATCGTGACAAGTGTATTCATTGTACGTCAGAAATCGAAGATAAACCACAGGAAGTAGAAAAGTAGCATATTGCTATTCAACAGCTTCAAATCTTGAATAATGGTGAGTGAAACTTGAGTAATTGATTTAAACATGGTTTTCTTACTTGAACATTTTTTATCGTACAATCCTGGGCAGATTAGGAACGTTAATACATTTTGTTTTATTTTCATTTTGTAGAACAACGTCCGTGGTCTGAATGGAATCGTATGAATCAATCCTGTGTACAATAACTATATTCGATGTGTGAACAGTCACTTATAAATTACTGCTTGCACAGAATCAAACAGCAATCAGACAATGTCAACACAACATCTTTATCTCCTTTTGAACTTACTTGTGATGACGTTTTGGCACTTGAAGCATTATCACTCGGAACGATATATTGCCACTGAAGTATACTCAAGTCCTTCTACAATGCATCGTATTTTACCGGAGGTTGTGGATATCTTATATTCGTGTGTATATCCCGAACTAGTTTCATTACCAATCGATATGGATAGTAGAAATACAGCACATGGACCTGAAGAATATCAGGAATTAATAGTTGATTCAACTTCTATTGCTATTTCTCAACCAGAAGATTCACAACAACGTAAAGCTTATTTTTATTCGAAAAGTGCAACGAATTATGCATTTAAAATACAAATAGCTTGTGACTTTAATCATCGAATAGTGCACGTTCCCGAATGTTATCTTGGAAGCATCCATGATATAACGATTTTACGAGAGTCGGGTCTGTTAGAACATGAACACGACTCTGTGCAGATTATTGCTGATTAAGCTTATATTGGAGAAGAATATGTCATCACTCCAAAGAAGAAACCTCAAAGAGGCGAGTTAACAAGTGAAGAAAAGAGCTTTAACTATGATATCAATAGTGCAAGAGCAGCTATCGAAAACATCAATCAACGGATCAAAACTTATGCTCTTATTGGCAGTATTTACGGAGGAGCTATTGATGATTTTGATAAAATTACCAAGATCTCACAGGTTGTTTGTGCTTTGTATAATTTAAACTTAATTAAATATCGTATTCATAAATAGAGGGTATGAAAAATTAGCTAGTTTATTGAACAAATATTTGATAATAAAGCTGTTCTGGTGTACTTTAAGTTTAATCTTCTATATAAGAGATGATATACGTTAGGAGATTAGTTGTGAAGCATTTTAACAAAACATCTATAAAAAAAGTATTTGTGAATCCTGTTTTCAATAAGACATAGAGCTCAAACAACGATAGATGTTTAGCATCACATGTATAGTATAAATGATAAAAAAATTACCTGTTCATAATGTTTGAATAAGGCTATATAAGCAAAAAAGAAGTCGGGGTATCCTATGGCGGAGCACGCCCATATTTCTCTCTTAACATAGTTGTAGTCTTTCTTTTATCTATGATATGAATAAAAGAAAAGAGATAGCTATATCACAGATAATTAATGATTACAAATAAAATAGATATTAGAAAAAAAAGAAGATTTATTTTATTTAGTCCAAAGCAAATCCAGAACAATGTGATTCTGTTCCTCCATCTGCCAACCAACATTCACAACAAATATATAATGGTAAAGGAGCTCTTCCTGGTGTTGATGATTCTCCTGTTGGAGTTGGTTGAAGCTTTTTACAAAATATACATTGAAAATTTTGTGAATAATCATTTGTACCATGTTTTTGACAAAGACGTGCTTCACGTTTCTCGAGAGGTATTTCAGTCGAAGTCGCTGGAGGAATATGTTTCGAACAAATAATACATGGACTTTTTTGCATCATAAATAGACCTAATTTCAATTTTCTAGCACATACATTACATGCATAAGCACGTTGATTATCTATAGTATCAACAGAACCAAGTGTGTTTCTGCAACGACGACGCTTTAAAAAAATCAAACAAAAATCAAAAGAAAAATTTCTTAATAAAATAAATATTCTTACACGTAAATAATTTTCTCTATCATGTCGAGTAACAATACGTCCTTCTAGTGAACCTAAATATGTAACAAGCTCTTGGTACAAATGTCCCTGCTCATAATGATACAGCACACGAGATGTTGCAATATCTTTCATTGACGAATATTTGCGATAAAATTCAGCCATAAATGCATGTAGAGTATGTATTTCATTTACATCATCTTTCAAGCAACGTTGTCGTAATAATTTTTCAATTGATGAATCACGAAAAATAATATATTGACTTCCTATGATCCAAGTTGTATCAAGAAATATTTTTACATGTCTTCGTAATATTGCCCATATCATTTGATTTACATCTATTCGATTATTTTCATCTATATTTCTATTCAAATAATGTTGAAGTATATTAACCATATCTGATTCTATTAAACCAATATCGGATATAAGTAATAATTTAAAGAACTAAAATTGTTTTTTTTCGTTTTATGTAAAATAAATGTTTCAATGAAAATTACCGCATCAGTAAGTGGTCGATTGTCAATAATTTCATAAGCTTCATTCAGTAGAAAATTAAGTAAATCATCTAAGGTTGATGGATAAGTTTTGAGACGTTTGGTAACAAGAGAATAATCACCAAATTGCCGAAGATTTTCACAAACATAAGATAAATAAATAGGATGTTCACCACCCTTGTTGTCTAGAAGTAGTGATTTTTGTTCTGATTCAAGAATCTATATAAGTAAAAACAAAAACATAACCATTACAGATATATCCAAAATTCTGCATTTCAATACTTGTGCTAAATAATCTGTCTATTTTCTTGTTTTGTTTTTAAACTTACTTTATTAAAACTATGAAAAAACATATCAATATATAAACTACGTTGTTCACTTGTTAATAATTTAGGTTCTAGTACATAATGCGAATAATTTCGTATTGTTTGATGTAAATTTGAGTTTAATTCTGTACTAATTATAATATATGTATGATTACTAAGTAATGAGGAAAACCAAAGGAACGGAAATTCATTTTTATAATTTCTCTTATGATGCAGATCACCCTACAAGAATTTTGATTTGTTTTTTAAAATATTTTATTCATCTTGAATTACTTTTTCCAATCCATCGACAATAATAATAATTGGTATTGGTATAGCAGTAACAGCATCTTCAAGAAATGTATCATCACCAAAGTGAAATCTCTCATTCGTTTTTGGAGATTTTATATTATTATCATCTAAATAGAGAAAAGAACGTTTTTTTTCATTAAAGTTAATTTTCAATTTTTATTTACCAAGATATTTTAAGAGTTTTAGTTGTAAATTAGTTAATATGAAATGACTTCCATCTTGATATGTTCCCTCAGCAAAATAACAATAGATAATAGCTTTGTCTTTCATTTTTTCCTATAGTAATATCAATTTCAAAATAAATTTGAACAAATATTTTTTTTAAGAATTTACTTCGATATCTAAGACAAATTTTGCAAGTAACATTGTTTTTCCATCACCTGGTTGACTTGATAAAGCCATTAAAGGTTGACCATTTCGTTTATCTGGTTCAGTTTCTAATTTATCTTTGATTAACATGAAATCCTTATGATCGCCTGTTATATATTTAAAAAGCGTTGAATATTCATCGAATCGATCAATATAATATTGTGTTTTGTTGAGAAGAAATGTATTCATTTCTTTTTCTTCTAGAAATAAAAACGAATTCCTTTTAACATTAATTAGATAGAAATCGAACCAATATTAATTGAATTATCTTCTTTAAAATTTTCTGGATACCATTTACGAATAGCTTCATTTAAAAAACTTTTTGTTCGTTCTTCGAATTCTTGTAAACCATCAATTTTAACCTAAATAGAAATTTAGCCAAAATACAAATTAATCCAAACTTAATGTGTTTTACTCTTTCACGTCCAGTTGATGAATCTAAGCCATTATAAGAACAATCATAAGAAAATATTTGTTCAGGAGATATAATTTCTGATAATTGACTTTTTAATTCTTTTACTTGTTTTTGACTTAATTCATCTTTATCGCGAAATTTATCATTATATTTTTCAGGAAGATTTTTCAAAAGATTTTCGGATTTTCGAATTAGAAAAAATGCATTTGGATTATTTCTACGAAATGCACCATGAATAAATTCCATTAATGTTATTGATGCTCCATCAATCCAACAATATGTTTCAGTTATATGTTTTGGTAAATCATTCAACTTCGGAACCCAACCATATCTAAATCAAATGAAAAACAAAAACAAACAAATGAGATTTATCTTACTTATCACTAATAAGTCCAATAAAAAATGGTTGACCATTATCTTCTAAACATCGATCGAGTTCTTCAAGACATGCTAATATTGTTTGTTCAGTTGTTGAATCTTTCGGAACCTATAATATGAAATATTGTTAAAAATGATGTTTGAAATTATTTTATCATATTTACACCCCATCGAAGATCACAATCAATTATTTGAATACCGGATGGTCCCATTTCATCACGTAATGCAGTAAATACTTTTTTAATAAGAACTTCACGTTCATTAAAAAAATCTGTAAACGTTGATGAAACAAAAATTCGTACAACTTTATTTGATGTTCTTTGATTTCCATGTTTATCATATGATTTTAATCTTTCTCTGTTGATATGTTCACGAAGTTTAATCCAAAAATCTTTTACATCTATAGATATTTTTTCACATTCAACATCAACATTATTAGTATTTGATGATAAATTTTCTTGTTCTACTGAGTGATTTGTTGTTGAAATTGGTGGTAATATTGGATAACCCGGATGAACTTGAACGGGAAATTCTAATGGAAATTGTTGTTGTGAGTTCGATGCGTCTGACATAACCAGGAAAGAAAAAAAAATCTAAATGATCGTAAAAACAAAAGAAAAAAATACATCATTCATATATTTTTGTTGCTAACAGCCGAGAAGAAGAAAAAAACACCTTGGTAACGTGACAACTATTTAACATTCTGTTTCTTCTTGTAAATGTATGGTATTAATAGAAAGAAATATACTGCTTGTTCAACGTTTATTCTCTTTTCTGAAAGAAAGGGTTATACAGCAGCTATAACAATGAAATATTAGTTCTTTTTGGATTGTTTTCAAGACAGAATATTTCTATTTCAATAGTATAATAATAAATATTTAATAAAAGTAGAGTATGTTCTTCTGTGACCTTAAACGTCGATTTAAAACAGTAATAAATATACGAACAATTACTTTTGTTTTATTCCTATCAAGAGACACACCAAAGAAACATGATAATTCAATTGTCTCGCAGCTATATATAACAGAGAAGTTGAGTAAATATAATTTCACAACAAACATGATATACAAAAGGATTAATTTCTACGCTACTGAATCATGTATACAGAATCTACATATATGCAGAAATTTTTACAGTCGTCGAGTTTCGAATAAGTTCTAATTCTTTCTTCCTGACGTGTTTAGGTGACAAAATTTTACGACATGTAAAAATTGTCGTACAAACAGACAACATCGTTGAAACAAGACGATAATAAATATTATGTATGTTAACCTAAAAAAATATGTATATATAAACAAAAACCGTTAATATTTCAAATAATATAAAGTCATAATGAACCATACTCACATTTCACTTGTAAGTCACCCGACAGCAAAAATGGTACCTAAGAGAGAAAATATACGGAGTCGACTCTACGAGCATAGACTAATAATGATCATTGTATCACATATGAGGTTCATTATATTTCTCTTCTTAATTAACACTTAGGGAATTATATATAACTCATATATTTACCCTACATCAGCCCGAATCAATGCATTGTAATCACATGACTTTCTACATTTCCTTTTTTTCTTTGTTCACAGATAATAAATAATCAGTATAAATCAAAGTTCCATTAGTTTAATTATTTCGTTTCTTCCTTACTTAATATAAACATTTTTTCGCTCGAACAAAAAAAAAGAATATCATATATCTTATCTCTAGATTTTTTAATTATCAAGGTTCAACGCGAATGAACGAGAACGATAAAAAAAAGTATCAAAATATAGAAAATATATATTGAGATGGGTGTGGGTGTGGGGTGGATGTGTGGGTGTGGGTGTGGGTGTGGGGTGTGGGGTGTGGGTGTGGGTGTGGGTGTGGGTGTGGATATGATTATTCTCTTTAGCCACACCCCACACACACCCACACCCCATGGAAAAAGGTTTTTACTATTAAAACTGCCGTCACTGTTTCACTCTTCGGCTTATACTTCTAGGTGTAGAGTGCGGTATAGGTATAGCTTTTCTGTCTAGGCACATTCAAACTTATACCAAAACCAGTACCTAGCCACACATACCGCCGCCCATATCCTCCTTCGGTGGACAGAACTTCAGAATTCATGGAAGGACGAATGCTCTTCCAGCGGATTTTGTTGATAGTACCATGCTCACGTTCCTGTATATCATCGGAAAAAGTTTGCTACATGCGTTAACAATTTTTCTCGTATTCCAATCATCATGATCAGACTCATTGAGTCGATGATCACTATCCACAATCGATGACAGTTCCTTAGTAGAGATTCATCAGCTGAATACAGCAGATGGTAAGTTAACCGCATGTTCAGTTACCGCAAGAAACTGCTAGCAATTCGCATCAACAGCAGTGCCAGAGATTTTGAAAATACGATAAGTGATTATATCTCTTCAGGGACATGCTGCATCTTCAGCGAAAAATGCAAAATCACGTTAGGGGAGATATGTATCTCCAAATGAGATGATACAACTCATGCGGGAGAAGTGAGCATTGCTCGAACTCTTCAGATATGTGAAAATACTAAAGTTTGAAGAAATGATTACCGATGTATTCATCGCTCATGACGGTCACAGAGATTCAGTTCTTGAATGAACGGAGCTGAAAAATCTATATTTAAAAATATCTTTATTTTTTCTTCAGTATAATCAATGTTCAGCAAAACTATGGATACATTTGCAGACGCGTATAACAAAAGCATTCGCCCCTTATGGACGCAATTGACGAAGTTCGACGTTATTTAGTACTGAGCATAGATCGAATTACTTTTCCAAATGTTGTCGTAGTTGGCGATCAATCAAGTGGTAAATCAACATTATTAGAAGCATTATCATTAGTTGAACTTCCAAAAGGTAATGGAATAGTCACTCGATGTCCATTAATATTAAGATTACGCCACTCTGATGAACGAAAGGTGTATCGTTTCTTTGATAAAGATCGAAAGATTCTATTGGATGAAACAAACTTAAATATGTCACAATACATTGAACAAGAGACTAAGACATTAGCTGGCAATCAAAAGAATGCTGTGCAAGACTTCATCGAATTAGAAATTGAAAATCCTCATATGCGTGATCTAACAGTTGTCGATTTACCTGGTATAATACGAAATCCCTTAGAAGATCAACCAGCTAATATCCATGAACAAACAAAAGATTTAATTAATAAATATATTAGTGAAGAAGGTTATCTTATTTTATGTGTCTTTCCCGCTGATGTTGATATTGCAACAGTTGAGTCAATCGCATTAGCACGTAAAGTAGATCCAGAAGGAAAACAAACGATTGATGTGATAACGAAATCTGATCGTGCTCCCGATCCGAATAGGCTTATAGAACTACTGCAAATGGATAAGCATGATGTACGCCATTTAAAATTAGGTTTCGTTACCATTCGGAATCGTAGCACATATGAAAATATTTCCTTAGAGGATGCACGCAAACGAGAAAAAGAATTCTTTAATCAACATCCAGCAGCAAGTGTTATTGATCAAAATCGTCTTGGCATTGAGGCACTTATTAATTGTTTGGCAACTTTATATTCCCAACGTGTTAAAGAGACATTTCCAAAAATGCAATACGAAATAGAATCTCAATTAAGAAAAGTCCGTGAACAACTGTCGAAACTTCCGCCATGTTTAAAAACCAATGAAGAACGCTTAGCAGCATATAATGAATTAATTGACGTTTATGTCGAAACAATTTTAAAAGTCGGGCTTACGGATTCAAATCATAGTAAACATACAAGTATGGTTAATAGCTTGCATCAAAATTTTATTAAGTACAGAAATATCATAAGAGCACAACGAAATGAATTGTTCACTGATCAGTATCTTTTACAAGTTAAAGAACGATTATCAAAAATTGGCGGAGAAGGACTACCTAATTTTCTTCCTATTTCTATACTAAAAGAATTAGTATGTGAGAAGCTTAATCAACTGTGGGAAGTTACAAATACACTCACTAATGATTGCTTTCGTGCAACAATCAACCAGCTGTTGCAAGCAGAAAGCGATGCATGCAAGGATAATTTTTTGTTCCTAAAAATAGTGCATATATTTCGTGCTGTTTCCAAGTCATATATCGATGAAACGAGAAAAGAAAGATATGATCAACTGAGAGCATTGGTAGAACTGGAACAAAATGATCCATACACCATTAACACATATTATATGGATATAATCGAGAAATATAAAGAATTATCAATACAAAATTCCACGAATAAAACGCAAACAGCTGTTGCCAAAATAATAGTTCTTGGAGATGATGATGGTGAAGATCTTGAAGTAACATATAAGACATGGTCGGTTGAAGATCAGTCAGTGCAACAAATGTTAATTAGTATGCATTCATACTGGCAGATGATTACCAAACGCTATATGGATTATGTTACATTAGCTATTCGTGACAGGATTGTCTTTAGTATATGTGCTAATATCAAACAGCGTTTACGGCAGATTCCAGCTAAAAAAGATTATAAGATTGATATTCATGAAGCTCTTTCCAAAGATTTTGCCACTCAGAATAGAAGAGAAAAATTAGAAGAGACAGAAAAAAGATTAATGAAGGCTTCTAGCACACTTCGTGAAGCTGAAAAAACGCTCGTTAATGATGATTAGACATTAATTGATTTTATATCAACAGGCCATGATGCAACAAATACTTTGGATGCATTTTTACCAGCGTCTCGAACAGTTGATGATCAAAATGACACAGGTATTCCGACATCTAGCGTTGAACGAAGAGATATCTAAATAGCCTTAAAGATATTTTTGATAATCAATTGACAACAAGCTATAGAAAAACAATTTATCACTATGTAAACTGAATACTGCTATATATTTTCATAAAGCCCCTTTAATAGTCTCAGTCGATTCCTTGCATATATTGTGACTGCTAAAAATAGGTCTGTTCCCACTGTTAAAGAATAATGAGGTTAGATGTGAGATAACATAGTCAATGCTTACATCCAACTATAAGCTTTTACGAATCTTCGTTTTCTTTTCTTGACATATTAAATGCCAACAGATTAAGCGTATAAAAAATAAGTGATCTTCAGCATCTCTTGAAATAGAGTTTGATGATCATGATCTACCAAGTTCCAAAAAGACTGAGCTTAAATTTTCAATTTAGACAGATGATAGATGTGTATGTAAGAAAATATGTCATAAAACTAAACTTATTTTGTGGGAGAGTACTTCGTTTTCTAGAGGATTTCTGAAAAACTATCGATCTTTATATGTACGTAGCTATCGTTTTTTTCTTTGGAAATGGTCTTAGACACGAACACCACGTAATGCCTGTGTTGAAAACTTGAAGTCAATTATCCGTGAGTCACATAAGTCATGATGGTGAAAATCAAAGATAGGACGAGCTTAAGATCATCAAGTTTGGTGGGTGCGAGTGTGGGTGTGGGTGTGGATATGATTATTCTCTTTAGCCACACCCACACCCACACCCACACCCACACCCACACCCACACCCACACCCACACCCACACCCACACCCCACCCACACCCACACCCTCGATAAGTTGACTATATGGAGAATTTGAAAGTTTCTTTTTCTTTGTAGAACAATATTTGAAAATCTTTAAAACAGATTTTGTATTGAAGGATGAATATTATTCCTCTCGTTTTCTACATCATCTGTGGATGCTTTTTGTCGATATTTTGAAGAATACTATCACTAATTAAAATATTTCACTGTTCAAATATCTATACAGCAACAGTCTGTTGATATTCAGGCAAATTTTGAATTCCATATATTTGAATAACTGTTAACGTGAATGATTTTCGTCAGTTCCGATAATGTTTATGTTGGAGAATATTTATTGGATTTTAACTGAGGCCCAGTGTGTGTACCGTTTTGGACAATGCCTTCTTCCGTACAAACTACTTATCTTACATATTCCAGTGCCAATACACTAATTAGTGGTGATGCCAGTCGCAGTGGTTGTGTATGGTTTCGAGCTGGTAGTACAATGCTGGCAATATTATATTTGGCATTGGCTCAACGTTAACAACAGGAACTGGAGGATGCAATCAACATTTTGCTTTATCTGTTATTGATGCCAGTCATGTTACTATATATGGCATGTGTGGTGCGTATGATAACGCTAACATTAATGTTGGTCAAAGTGTACTCTATGATGGATCTTTCCATCAAGTATGTGTTACATATAATAATGTGAATTCACAATTATGTATTTATCTTGATTTATCGCCACCTAATTGTCTTACTCGAACGAATGTTGTCTACAATACCGGTTCAGGCGACGTACGGATATGGTGATGGCCAGATTTAAATCGTCAATTTGTAGCAACAGGAGGTGGATTAATTCAACTCTTATCATTATTTAATACAGCCATTAATCAAAGTTGTGTTACCTATCAATACCAGACTAACTTCGCACTCTCTGGGTAATTGAAGAGTCTTTACACTTCGCCACATATATATTAAATTTCACAACTTTTGGAACTTGAAACGACAGTTAAAATATAAACAAAAAATAATCTCGTATAGGCGTACGAGTGTACGCAAATTATTTGAAAAGTAGATCAACTTACATTTTCCTCGCATTATTGAATTTGTCTTTCTGTCATCAATGCATTCTCAATAATTCAAGTACTAATTAAAGAAATAAAATCACCGTAACTTATTGTGAGAGTAAAATGTGGTACATGACAAGGCTGTTCTTTCTAGCTTTTTATTTAATTTTTCAGAACTATGGTAGCTATGCAGTGGATATACTCTAGTGAGACTGGTGTGATACGTCATCTTCATGTCTGTATCAACAATACATATCAGATCCTGTGATTGCCTCTATTCGAGCAGAGAAAAATAAGGGAATATGCATTTCAAGATTTGAAAACTGGATTGTGTGGGCTGTCAGTATACACATGATATCTTTTTTCCCACTATATGCCTCCCCCCCCCCCTCTCACCAACACCCACACACCCATTGCATATAGCGGAACATAGAAAGATCAGAAAATCTTTTTTTTCCTGCATCGTTATGTGCACCTGAAAAGATTTAGCCGTATCAACTTTACGGAAGGGGAATTTTTAAAAACAAATACATCGTTTGATAGAGAATTTTATCCTCTATTGAACTTTCTTGTTGAAACAAACATAATCACATGATTTCTGGTCTAAAAATGCAAATTACTACAATAACTATACTAGGCAATACTTGTTTCTTTTAGTTGACTATTTCGAATATCGAAGAACACCATTCGATTCAGGCTTTTTTGCTCTATTGAATGGCATATTTTAAGTCGGTACGTTGTTAGGACCGACAATTGCAAGATTTTTGAATTTTCAATAACAGTTTTTTTTTAGTTCTAAAACACATTAGCGTGTAGAGAATTGTTTTCTCTATCGAATGAGGTCTGACTCAAAGTATTTCAATGCATAATAAGCGAAATATGAAGAGAAGACTCAAAGTCTCCGAATAATTTTTTACATAGTGTACATACATAGAAATTCATTGTATCTCATGTGAGCCTCCCTGTAGTCCAAGAAACTAGATTGTATGTTCACGAAAGTGTCAATATTTTTTCACTAAATGAGTCATATTATGAATTGGCACAATTATTTTCATTTAATAACTCAATGAACATCGTATTTGGTGACAGATACATGAGTATTTTTCAACAATAGTGACCGAAAGTGGTTCAAATGATTTGTTACTATTATTATTTATGATCATAAAATATTCGATCGAATGTGTTTATAAAAGATTACAGTAGGAAAAAGGAACCGAAGCTGGCTGTGCTATAAGAATATTCGAGGTAGTGTATGAGACATAGGGTTTCACCTCTTGAAGAAAGGTCAAATAATCATCAATAGGTAATAGGATATGATGTTTGGCACTGAGTTCATATTTCAATGATTGATACATCGATTCACGATTCATCAGACACATTTCATACAGTTGTAAAAGACGATATCCATCAACATGACGACACAGAAGAAGAATGGTTTTATCTAAGTCAAAGTATCGTAAAAATACAATCGCCTGATCATGCGTCCATTCAGTAATACAATCAGGTAAATCACTAAAAGATAAATAAACAAAGAAATATTGTTTCGGTCAATACGAAAATCATTTTGAGAAACATACTCAATCGACTCGCATATGCCTTGAAAAAGTTCAAGACTTTTTGAACCGTTATGAATCGGGTCTTTTTCAATGACTCTGGATAACGATCGTGTCAGTAAATCATAATGACGAGCACTAATTTCATTCTTTAATTTATTATAAGCTAAGTGAAAATCAATTTTACCAAATTCAACATAAATTTTTCCACTAACAATAATGCCAAGCCATCCATCAGGTTTATAATTCGATTCAATAAGAATAGGAATGAGACGACATCCTCGTTCATAGGCATAGTGAGCTTCTGATTGACAATAAACACTTTGTTTATAAGTACTAGACATACAAATGAGAACATGTTCGGAATTTTCAATGGCATCGGCAATCCCAATCATTGTTGGTCCACGTAAACAATCTCGATCAAGCCAAACATTGTGACCATCTTTCACTAATCGATCATGAATTTCAAGACAAATATCTTTATCTTTATGTGAATAACTAATCATAATATCATATTTGTAATAATTGACATTAGTTGATTTTGCAACTGCTTTTGCTTCGTTTTCTAATTTCCAAAGAAGACCTTCAGCTGCTCGTTGTAAATCTGTTTGATTTGAATTGGTTTTACCAGAAAGATTTCGTATATGAGTAATGAAATTTTCATTTTGTCGAAGAATCGTAGAACCGTCATTGTTAAACGACAAAGCAAGAAGAATTTCCAAAGCGATAAGTTGTACTTTAATCGGATCAAAACGAGGTTCAACAATACACTTGATTAGAATAGTTAAAGCTTGTTGTTTGATTAATTCACTTTTCACTTGATCATGTTGTACAAAATCTAAACGAAGTGAAACAGAATTAAAAAATCAAAATGAAAAATATTTGATTTACTTTTTAAACTATCTAAAAGACTATAAAATCGTCGTGTTTGTGCTCGATCATCAATTGTTCGATTGATGAAGTCAATGTAAACACAGGCAATTTTACTTGGATTCGCCATTTTTTTAATATCATCTTCTCGCATTAATTTTCCTAAACAACGATAAGCATTCATTTGAATTTCAATATGAACAACTTCGGTTATTTGTAGAAGCATTGGGATCAATGTTGGTATTGTTTTCATATAATTGAGAACATTTAAATGTAATGTAAAATTATAAAGCATTTGAAGAATTGTTCGTATCGCTGACGTATTGGTTTCATCTAATGGAAAAGATAATGTTGACGATAAAAATAAAATCCAATGTGAAAGTAATCGACAATAATCATCGTAAAATCCTTCACTAAATATCTTTAAATTATCGGATTCAATTGGACGAACAAGAAAATAAGTTAAATGACGAAGCATCGATCCTATTTTTGGTCCACAATGTCGATAGGAATCCGGTGAACAACTGGTAAACCAATCGGTAAATTCTTTCAATAGCATTCGTAAAACTTGAAGAAATATTTCTAAATCACTATAATCGGAATACCATTGTGCATACCATGGCATTGTATCCAAAAAGAGAATATTGCGATAATCGAGATGTTGAGTAAAATTTTGTTTTAAGTTTCGAATCATTGCGATTGTATTCAATGAAGTTAAACATTGAGCAATGGCAGAGAATAATGGTTTCAAAAGCGAATATTCATCGTTAATAACTTGTTTGGCATGTAAATGTTTTAATGCTGTTAAGAGAAAACTAATCGAACGAAGAAGATAAGGATCGTTCATATGTTTATCAGAATGGTTCAATTCATTCAAACACTGAACAAGTTCATCGATCAATAGATAATGAAGCAGTAAATGTTTACATTCAGCAGCATTTGTATCGGTAATGTTATGATAAAGATTCATAAATAAGTTGGAAGCATTCAATAAAATTTTTCCAGTCAGATTTCCTTCGATATGTCGTCGACGTAAATGTTCGATCAGAATTTGATCGCGTAAAATTAGAAAAAATTCATGTTGAATTAATTCAACTTCGGCCAATCTTTTATCGTTGAATGATAAACTTATTAAAGGAGATATCATTTGATCAATTAAACTTGATCTTGTCTCAAAATTATCAATCGTTTTTAATTCAGTAACAAAGAAATCAAATGAGGTCTTTAATTGTTCAACAGAAAGGCTCAGGCCATGTTGACGAATAGTCGTCAAATGTTCTTCGATTGAGTTTTTGCTCATTTTTGATTCAGTTATTCTTCAAAAGACTAAGTAACTTCAAATATTTTTCTGTAAAGAGTAAAATCCTACTGTGAGGTAATTTCCAACATGGACGACTTGATTACTTGAATCGAAACGAAAACAACTATCCTTCTTTGCATGGACAAAGTAATAAATCTTATGTGAAGAGCACTGTCGATAATAGTGGGTTTCTTTTTCGTTCTTTGAATTAAATAGGTTTTCAGCGATAACCTGTTCTTTTTTCGAGTGCAACAACGTGAAAAACTCACTTTTGTTTGCTTTCATTTTTACGCATAGAAAGAGAAAAATGAAGTAGCAACCAATGTGTGCTTTTTTGCATTTCTATGGGTATATCATCATCATTTTGGCACGCTCTTTGCTTGATAAACACGTCGTCCCTAAAATAACACAAAAATGCTCTCATATTCATCGTCATCACAGATTTTCTTTTGCGAAGGCGTCCATAGTACTAGATGCATGATAATAAATGTAGAAACATTCTCAAGACAATCAGGTCATGGTACTTTTTGTCAAATTGGGCTAATCCTTTTTCATATTTGTTTTTCTTTACGGACATCTGTTTCCGTAAAAAAGTTCGAGTGTTCAGAACGACATGAGCTAAGACTTTCTAGTGGTTTTTATATTGAAAATGTACGGATGTTCGGAATAAAAATTAGGGATTTACGTATAACTTTTCTGTGAAAAATCACCAATTATGGGTGGAAAGTTACCATTACGTTACCAGTTACCCGGGAATAGGGGTAGCACTCAGCTATTTAACTCTCGTCACTAAACCCGTAGTCCTGGGTCCTCAAGTTATACTATTAGGGGTACTCGTAGCTGCCGAAGTCCTACTATAAGGGAATTTCTTGGGTCCTGAAATACTTTTGCACATCGGCCTTGGCCTAGGGGGAAACGGCGGACTTCGTACTTCCGGGATTTTCTGGATTGCCATTGTACTCCCGAGATTTCCATCGTACTCCCGGGATTCTCATTGTACTCCAACGCTTCTTAGTATATTTCTAGCAATGTTAGGGAGCGTGGAAATCCTCAGCATATCGCATACCTAAGAGAGCACCCATGAGATTATCAAGGGTTATATCAATATGGCAGGCATCATATAAAAATACGTTTTGAAACTTTTATATGCGTTTGAAGGAGCATGATTTGAAACTACAAAATCCAAATTTTTAGATCATTTGGATATACTGTAGAAAAGTTAGCCCGGACAGACCTTTTTGTCCTGCCCATCTAATATTATAAAAAAATAATAAATCGTGTTGTAAATATTTGTCAAGATTATAACTCAAACAATTTTTCTCAAAATA
>CAJNSZ010000366.1:2914-40249 GCA_905329745.1 Rotaria sp. Silwood2 | reverse complement strand
TGGCTAGGTTGGACCAAAAATTCCGTGGCTTGCGTTTTTTGAATGAGCGTGAATAGAGCACAGTCGAGGTTCCCGATTGTGCGTTTAAACGCGTTTTTCGAAACTTTTGTCTGCTTGGGTGATTGCTTTGAATGTTGTTTTCACGAATTCGAAAACTACTGACGCTGTTTTATTGAGACAACAGCATGATTTTTTTAGCAATCAATGAAAAAGGTACTATTAATAGATTTAATGCACATATAGTCTTTGCCTAGCCTAATATATGCTTTCTTTTTGTTATACATTTTCCTGCTCTTCACCGAGACCTATCTACCAGATTGTTGTTAATTTGAACTTATTATATGAGGTTCATTAGAAGTAGTGCGAATCTTTCTGCAATGATAAAAAATCATTTTGTCTCCCACTCATCTATATTTAAGCAGGACATATATTTTATCTACTTTGAGTCAGTGATAAAACAATCTCTTCATAAATCTAAACCAGCCATAGCCATATAGTTATTTATCGGATCGCTCAAACGAAAATATGCATTAGTTAATTAATGCTCAGATAGAAGCTATACCATAGAAGCTTGCACTTGCCATTTATAAATACTAGCATCACCAATGCAGATTCAAAAAAGCAACGCTAATGGAGTACAAATGTTGCGCTTCGAATAAAGACTCGAAATCGGACAAATTATTTAGACACTTGAGTACAAGCAAATTAATACAATATTCACAAACGGGCAGTTAAATATGAATACAGTACGATGTACAGTTATTTTCTATCTATTTGAAAGTACAAATATGTCAAGACTTAATTTTAATGACATATTCATTTGAGCTTTTTTAAATTAGATGTCTACTTATATTATTTTTCGCTTTCCTCTTTAGATATCCTCAAAGGATCCCCAATGCTAATAATAAAAAGGAAACGTATAGTAAGAAGACGAAAGCCAAACTGTAAATAACGACATAGCAACATTTACTCTTGAACCGTTTTGTAACTTATTAATAGTTTCTCGACGATTATTGCGGATGCCATCCAGTTTGTTGACTGTAATATAAATCAATACTGGAAAGAAGTCAATCAGAATATTTTTATCATAATATAAGACATACAAACATATTTATATACGTATATAAATCATTGAGTATTATGTTATTAAGAAACCAATCTAGAATGCACTTTTATGTGAATATAAGGTTTTATACTTTCAACATTTTCTTCCGT
The DNA here is from genome assembly GCA_905329745.1 of Rotaria sp. Silwood2. Taxonomy (NCBI): domain Eukaryota; kingdom Metazoa; phylum Rotifera; class Eurotatoria; order Philodinida; family Philodinidae; genus Rotaria; species Rotaria sp. Silwood2. The sequence continues at coordinate 39,034 of CAJNSZ010000366.1, read as the reverse complement.
ATTTTTTTTTCATTATTTCGTCTAGTTTAGTGTCAGCATGAACAAACCAGTTAGCAAGAACGGTATCATTCACCAATGAGTTCACATCAACGTCTTTAACACATAATTTATAACCCACAATTTCCCATGGACAAAACTAAGTTTCTTGTTCAGTTGTTGTTTATTCTTCTTTTTGTACTATTATACATAAATTTGTATGTCCTTTTATAAGTAACAGTCACCTATATTTGTATACTCATATTTTATTTACGTATTATTACGTTTTCTTTTGTATTTATTTCAAAATATACCATGTTTCAAATGTTTTTGTTTTTTCAGCCTCTAAAGCCACTTGTTCAAAAAAAAAACATACGTGAACTTTATCTGTCTTTGTAGACTAGTTTAGAGTGTCTCTTTTCATAAAAGCAAGAGAAATTGCATTCATAAAAACATAAAGTGAAAATTAAAAACCGGTCAATATCCTTTTATCATCAATACCTATGCACATAGAAAAAGAATGTACTGCGTCATCACATTTTTTTTCTCATTCTTTATCTAACAAGGTATCACTATTGTGTTTTTTGTTCGACACAATATGCATCATTCTTGATAGTTAGAATGATCATTTATCCCATTATTTAAACCTTTCAAAATATAATCATCAAAAAAAGAAATCATGTGCGTCACAACTACCTATCACCTATCGATAAAAACAAGACGCTTCTTTCGCGTTAAAGATTGTTATGTTTAGACCTGCCGATATTTTTTTTGTTCTACTGAATATTCTTCAAAATTCTGGATTTTTTTCATATGATATGCTCTAAAAATATCATAGTCTTGATCAAATTAATTGAAAGAATCGGGTGTCAACTTCATTTGAAACATGTCTGTTCAAAAATGTCCTTGACGTTTTGTCCTCATCAATAATTGTCCTTGGTAAAAATGTTCTTGAGCAACAATTCCTTGTATGAAAATGTCCCTCATCATCAGCTGCTGTTTTTAGAATATATTAGTAGTGAAACATGAAATGAAGACGTGAATCATCTATTAACCTCCATCTACTTCCAAATTGTTACCTAAAGAATTATATACTCGGTTTAGCAATAACTAAACTACGCTCCAAGAATTATTATTGGCAACTTAGCTTCTTGCTGAGAATGAAAAATAAAATGAAAATTTATTGATTGTAATAAATAATGTAAAATGCCGAAACTGCAAAATTAAAGCAGATTTTTTTTCTGTTATTTAATATATGGTTCGATAAAGCGTGACGAAATAATCAAGAATATGGATGTTGTCAATTTTTTGGAATGAATTTTTAGGAGAAAACTTTCGGTTTTTTACGATGACCTATGTTTTCTTCAAATCTCAAAAGTGTTTGTTTCACATTCAACGTGAAAAACTAAATGTATATAGATCATTTATAAATGATTTTAATACAAACAGTTTTTCATGTTGAATCTGAAACAATTACTTTTTAAATCTGAAGGAAACAAAAACTTACCTGTTTTTCAGAAAAAGTAGGTCATCGTAAAGAAACTGAAATTTATTGACTAAAAACTTATTCCAAAAAACAATAAATGAACAAACCTATATTATTGATTAGCTCGCCACGTCATATCTAATCGTATATATAAAAAAAAAGTTTACTTTAATTGTGTGTCTTCGACACTTTGCAAACACATATCTTCATTGATCTTCTGTGGAAAAATTCAAAATTATATGAATAACTAATCTTTATATACACTTACGTTAAGATTTTGATTGTTAAAATTAGATCATAAAGAAGAATAAATAGAAGAATGATCGATTTTTTTTCATTTGTCCCCTTTCATAGTATCAGATTAATATTCATATTGTTAAACGAAATGTATTTTATTAATGATAATACTAGTAATACGAATTCATTTATCATTTTTCAACTTGAGTTTAAAAAGAAGACGTATAGACTTTCAATATGTTCAACACATTATTTCCAAACACAAAAGAAAAAGAGTGAGACTTGGATATAAACATTTTTTTTTCTTTTCTTTTTTTTCATACTATAGTAATGTTGACAAACACAGTAATGCAATAACAATATACCTTTGTTCTCCTTGTATTGAAGTGTTTGTCAACATTACTATACGAAGAAAAAAAAAGAAAACATAAAAACATGTTTATATACTAGGTTGGAAATAATATTTTTCGAAGGGGCAACGCTGTACTTTGAAATAGTATCAAAAATAAATTTTATACCAAAGTTAAAGCAAGTCAAAAATGGAATTTGTCAGTACTAAATAGTAAGGATTATGGCAACTTTTCAATGTTGAATTAAGGAAATTTCTGTATTTTATACCGTGTCGACTTAGAAAAATTTTTCTCATTAGGCAGTTCAAACTACATCTCATTCAAAATAATGAATGTCACAAAATAATGTTTATATTTTTAAGGTTTGGTAAATATAATAAATAAACGGTATGGCGACCATTGGTGCTATTTGCAGGACTGAGACGAGATGCATACGAACATAAAAAGGTCTCTTATAACTCAATGATTATTTTCATTTTTCTCAAAAACATATGGAATGCATTTTTTTTGGTTGTATTTGTTTATTCTTTGTTCTATGCTTCCAGACCGAATGCCGATTACTTTGTGATAATCGTCATTTTAAATGAGATCTAGTTTGGACTGTCTCATGAAAAGAATTTTTCTATATCGACATGGTGTAAAATTCAAAAATTTCCTCAATCTAACACTGAAAAGTTGCCATAAATTTTACTATTTAGTACTGACAAATCCCATTTTTGACGCACTTTAATTTAGTATAAGACTTGTTGTTGATGCTATTTGAAAGTACAGTATTACTTCTCTGGAAAAATATTTTTTCCAACTTACTAAAATGATAGCTCTTTTTCGTTTGTGTTGAAAAATAATGCGTTGAACACAATAAAAACTTATACGCCTTCTTTTTAAATAAAAATTAGAAAAATGATGAACGAACTCGTATTATTAGTAGTATTAGGTTAAAGAAAGACAATATTTTTAATAGATCACAATCGATAAATATAAACGAAGATCTTTTCAAAATATATGGGATCCTCATATAAAAATGAAAAGAAGTAATTCTTTTTCGATGAAGTTATTTTTATAAACACGATATTATTAGAATTAAAAACTCAAATACATACTAAGTAATAAAGAAGGACGGTTGTCTTAAACACATGAAGATTCATCCATTTTTTGCATTTCTTGTTCAAGTTGAAATCATTCAAATAAGGGTAAATTTATAAATATTTCTTGTATTCACTGAGAGTCAGTTGCAAAAGAATTTAAAAAGAAAAGTTAAGACTTTGAAAGATCTATCCTATTAAATGAAATCATTTCTTCATTTGTTTTTTTCCTGTCTTCTATGATAATTGAACAAAAAATATTTTTATGAGATACTTTTTATTTGATCCATTACAAAATTCTAACAATTTAACGAAAACAATTCAAAGCAATGAAAGAAGATTCTTTCTAGAAATTATTCAACCATTTTATTTATTGCACACATCTCGACGTTATAAATGGTGAAGATGAATTTTGGTAGCAAACTCAAACCTAGTTGAAAATTATGAGAACATATTTTGTTCATAATATATGTTTACGACTAATTGTGTAATAATTATCTTTCAAATACTATCTTTTTTTTTTACTGATTTGACTATATACATAGGGTGAAGGTGTATGATATAAAATATACTATCATTAGTATTTTTAATAGTGATATTTTTCAATATATGTCAGTTATCTCACGAAAAAATAGGACTTGTAATAGAGCCCTTTTAACTACAATAATTATCAACGAGGGACTATCTCTTCATGATATTGAAATAATGTTATTGCTTAACAATATCGGGTGGTGTCTAATGGTTGTCTAAGAATACAGAATTCACTGGATAAACTAAGTTGATCGATTTAAATAGTACAATGGGTCAAGTCGATAATAAGATCATTTAAAAGAGCATACAAGCATACATAGAACAACATTTTCGAAACTTGAAGGGATTGCACTTTGAGGTGTGGTTGTGAGTGAATGCAGAACAGAACCACGCATGTTCACCCGCAATCACAAATTTCAAAAATAAAATACAATTGATTTTTGCTAAGTCATCCATTTTTCTAAATTTTCCTAAATTAGATAAAATATTATCTATATGATAGTTTTCATCACTATTACTATTTGTCAATAAGATAATTCAAAAAGGATATAAAATCAATATTCATTGATTGACTCTAAATTAGAAATTCGAATTTTCAAATGAAATTTAACAGAAATAATTTTTTTCTTCACTTTATTACGTATTATTCTATTCATTGACATTCAGTACAAATTAAAAACGATGTGGACAATGTTTGGAATCAGTTTCGAATAGAATTAAACAAACAAAAAAGAACTAAAATATGTTCATTGAATTCAAAGCAAAGAATTTGCTTTTGTAAAACATTTCAATGCAAAAAAATGCCGATATGCTATTCAAAAGCAACATAAGACAAGTTAAATACTATGTTATGATAACACAACCAAAGAAAGAAAAAAGGAAAGTGTAAGAAAAATACCTTAGTTGTGCTTATTAAAGCAACACCATCACAGAAAAAAAGAAAAAAAGCAAGGCATCATTATTCATAATCACATAGTTGGACGAATTTCGACAACACCAATGACAGCTTGATTTTTACTCTTTACGACCTGTTCATTAGGTTCAACAAGAATAATATTAGTATTTGTTGAATCAATTTTCCATTTTAATGCTTTATTAACAGTTATATCATAACTTTGTTGTGGATATAGTATTGGTGATATATAAATTTCAGTAGGTTGTTTGATTGTTGGATCAATGTAATACGATAAATAGAATTGACGTTGACTAGCTATATATTGCATTGCAAGAGGTTTACCAGCTATTGCCCGAGCATAAACACGTGATAAACGTTTTATTGTTGGCACATGATCAAAATAATTACCCCAATATGCCCAGGATTGTAAATATTCATCAGCAGCATCTAAACCCCAATCAAGTTGTTCATCACATGCTGGTGAACCATCACAACCACCAAATTCAGTTAAAAATGCTGAACCACCTAATTGAGCAAGATCAACTTCTACAGAACGAAATATTGCTGGTCCTTCAACATCATCACAAAGAACCCGATCAAAAACTGGTATTGTACTATTGTCTGGAACGGGTACCAGAGATAAAATTATACAATAATAATGATAAGAAAGTACACTTCGATTACGATAATCATCACCGCCTGGTACATGAGTAAATCCACTACCAAAATATTTACCATTTAATCGAACTGAAATAGACAAATTAGAATTTATGATAAACGTTTTCTTGTTTTTTTTTGTTTAAAATTTATGCATACCACCCCAAGTTACTGGTTCATAGAAAATCAATGTATCATTATCAACTGAACGAATAGATTTAGCTATTTTTTCATAGAATGGTTGTAAATTTTTAGCACCAGCAATACCTGGTAGAAGTATGGTCGGATTGACAAGATAATTTCCTGCCCAAGGTTCATTAATTATTTCGTACCTTTATATGAATAAATAACATTAAAAAATTTACTGTTCTTTGAAAAAATAAATATAAGTAAGTTTTCGTTATGTTTTTAAAAAATAAAGTCTTTTTTATTAAGTACAATACTATTTCCTGGTTTTATGCGAAAATAATTTGAATGGTACAAAATTAGCCGAAAAAAATCATGTCAAATAAGTTAGAAGACTTTGCAAATAAGTAGTTTATTATTGAATTATGTTCCGTTAGTATCTATTGTTGCTTTATGGTTTTCTTGATAACTGTTCAAAATAAAAATAACTATCGACCAAGAAAAGAATAGAAAAAGTATTGAGTTTTTATTAAAGATAAAAGCAAAGTCATTCGTTAGCCACATGAGTTTGCAAAGCTAAAACACGTGTATCTCGAAATAATGAACTTTCCGAGAATTAATTTTTATATGTTAGATGTATGTTAAGCTACTTTAAATATCTTGAAAAACTTAGCGCTAGAAATCGTCACACAAAAAAAAAGAGATGTCTGCTTTCACTTCATACATTTTGGCTTAAACAAAACTCCGAACTTAGACAGCATTTTGAAAATTAATATATTAAATTCTGTAGACAACTTCTGAGGCTACAAAATTTCTATCCAAAGTTTTTTTTCTGAGCATGCCTAGATTTTTCAAAAAACTTGATATGCTTTTCATCAGCGATGTGATGGAATACGAATATACAAACGAAAAAATAGTCTTATAACTGAATGCGAAGTGCAAAACTAATGTCAAACAGAAACCAGTTTGTAGGAGGAATTTTTTTTAGTCTGATCTTCCTGAACATTTCAACATATATAGTCAAATCGTGCCACAGAGTCTATCCTGAAGTTTTTGAATTTATTCATCTTATGATTCAAGAGATATTCGCTAATTACTTTTTAATTAATAAAAGTCAAATGAAAAGGTGATATGTCCTAGTTTGCCTAAAGCTACCTATAAACTAACTGATTTGAGGTGTGCGTAGACATGAGCGGAATCATCTAGGCATTCGATACAAATATTTAATGCGACCCTAAAATATATTATCTTCAATGACAAAGTATTTGTCTCAATCCAATAATAAATGTGGTGTGGATGTGAATATCCTTATAATTCGCATCCTTTGCATGATCTAACTTTATTATCTGACTTTTTTCACATAAGTATCATTGGATATATTTCGTTTTGATGTTTTCTATTTCGATATTTTTTTTCTTTTAGTGTTTCTATGGATAGTAGAAATTTCTTTCACAATTATTATTGCAGCTTGCTTACCCAAGTACATTAGAATATTGTTTATAAGTAGTAGCGACCAATCGCCAAAAACTGCCCATCGAATCAATAGCACCAGCCGTATTGTCATATAAACATTGAAATCCATGAGAACATGCTTCTGTTATATAGCTATCATTTAAAAAAGAATATTACATTTTCTTTTCATTTTATATGTACTTACAGCTCAAACCAACTTACACCTGTTGTTGATTTAAGTGGCCAAGGATCTAAAGAATAACAGGTTATTTTCTTTCTTTAAGAAATAAACTTTTTATTTTATATATATCATTACATGGATGATCTGGTGGAGGAAATCGATCATATAACCATGCTGGTATACCATCATAACTTCCTGTTCGACTAGATAATAGATCTTGATGCATATCAAATAAAACAAATATTTGATTTGATTCAAGTAATTCAACGATCTGTTTCATTATATTCAAATAAGTAACATTATATTTTTGTGGTTCAGGTTCAACACCAGACCACATCATCCTAAAACATTGAATAATACATATGATTAAAAAGTATTATTTTCTAAAATGATTACCCAAGTCGAATAAAATTGATTCCCCATTGTGATAAATTTGCAACTTTAATCGGATCAAGTAATTCAGATGGATACCATGGAAATCCTTTCATGACAAAATTAAGACCATGATAAATTCGTACACGTCCTGCATCATCAACAATTAATGAATCGGATACATGTACATTGGCTGAACCATCACAATAAATGATGAGAAAAGAAAAAACAATAAGCAACACCATATCAAACGGCTTCATTTTTAGAATATAATATCACTGTGTTACTTATCTATTTATTTATATAAAATATAAAAATATGAAGTAGAATGAAGAACTTCTATTATCAACTTCCATAGTTTACCAATAAAAAAAAGACCTCTATGATAAAATAACTGAAGTTTTGTTGTATTATTTAATTCAATTTATATGCTTGGCTATAATAATAGGTTCGAGGTCTTCTACTACTACTAGCAGAAAAGGGTTTAGATTATTTCAATTAAACTGGAAACGAATAACACTCCGTCAATCTCTTGCTAGATAAACGATTGAAAAAAAACTTTCTTTAAGCATAAATATTTTTTTTTTGACTTTATCAAATGATCTCTTAATTGGAATCTATATTTTTAAACATCACTTTTTGACAGCAAGTCAACTAATTCTTTGAATATTACTAATTATGTATCTTATAGTAAAAATCGATAAAAGAGTTGAATATGCGTAAAAACAATCATCTTTTTCGATTTACCTATATTGAGTAGAGTAAAAACGAACAGATCACTGGCGTTCTTTTTCTTTTGACATCAGAACACTATCTAACGAATGAACATTCACCATTGTTTGATTCCATGTTTTCGCTACCCATATGACTCTCTAGTTCGAGCTTTTTAACAAAACTCTCACGAATAGGAATGTATTTTCACAAGCATTAAGACTACCCTTAGAGATTGATCTTGAATTAGATAAATTCAAATAGCACGAAATTTTCACGATATGTTGGAACTATAGTCGAGAATGTATGCTAGAATTTTTAGTCCTCTACCATGACGTTTTCGGGAGATATTCACCAAACAAGACTCAAAAGGAGCTCATCTAGAAAATGTAATATTCTCTGTAGACCTTCATTCTATATATATATATATTATTTTTATTTATAAGAGCATGCCAGGCTACAGTGGCCTCACAGAGTTATTTTTTTCGTGCTTTTTTATGTAATAAAAAAAAAAGGGTAATTCAAAAAACGGGTACAGAAGTTTCATATGCTATTTCAAACGAAATAAAATGCAAATGAAGTTTCTTCGAGAAATCCAAAGATTTTGGCAAGCAATGAGGTATCAAAATAAAAAGAAATTATATTCTATATGAAAAATGATATGTCGAGCTACTTTTCGTCAGCATTTCTCTCAATTTCGATAATTCTAACGAAAATATATTTTTCTATTAGGATGACTTAGAGTAAAAAAGAAAATCTGATGATTGTTAGAATGTTCTAATAATTTTAACATAACTGAGTATGCTTTTTTTTCTCGAAATATTAAAATTTCAAATAAACTCGAATTAAATATCTTCGTAAATCTTTGGATGAGTCTAACATCTTTGATCGAATATGCTTTAAAAATTGATCTATCATAAAAAAATTAATAAAAAAAAAAAACAAAATTCAATGTCGATTTCATACTTTTCTTATTTTGTGTACAAATCGTACAACAACAAACATAAGAACAGAGAAAAAAAAACTATCAAAGACACAAAATCTATTATCAAATACAAATAGATACATTGACATAGAAATAGATATGATCACTTTTGAAATACTCGTAATGTTCGAGTTAATCCTCTCAATTCTTCATCAGTAGCTGTTTGAAAAAATGGTGAAACACCTTGTCGAGCAGCAGTCAATGTATCATCAAGTGACTCTTCAACGATGGCATTTGCAGTTGGTAATGACGGAGCATCATTATTATTTTGTCGCCAATGAGGCATTTGTGGTGGTATATTTTGAAAACCACCTCCTCGTCGATCTGTTGGTGCATTTGCCCAATGACCGTCATTAAATACATCAAGACGTGGTCGTTTAATCGGTGGGCCGTTACCACGAGCATCAAAATCAAGTGGTACATTATTTCGAGAATAATCGTCAAGCATAGAAGGTGGGCCTCGAGGAAAGTTTGATAGTGGTGGTGGTGGTGGTGGCGGTGGAGCTGGCTGAGACTAAAATGAATCGATAAATTAAAATTCACACTTATCATGGAAACTTACATAAAATGGATCATCGGAATCTAGTGAAGCTAAAATATATAAATATATGTTTCATAGTTTTATTCTTATGAATATTACAAACAAAAACTTCTTTGTATATGACATTTTTTTTAATGAAAAATAAATCATTAACTTACTCATTATTCTATTACTATTATTGGTATTATCGCCAGGAAATGGATCAACTGATCGCCATGCTTTTTCAAATGGTTTGGGAACAGGTTTAGCAAATGGTGCCTAAAATATTTCAAAATTTTATTTAAAATCTTTTAGCTTAATTCCTACATGATTAAAATGTGAAACACAATGCAGCTACATTTGCTAATCACAGAGACATTGTTTTATGCTATTTATTTCAGGACACATTTTTTCACCTTTGTGCACGAGAGAACCTATTCGTTGTTGGTTTCAACGGAACCGGGACCATCTTTTTCTAGTTAATCCTTCAGAAATACAATGAAGAAGTGATTAATATATTATAACGAGACGTTGGTTTTAGGACAGTTGCTCGTCGGACAGTTTCGCGCGGACACTTGCTCGTTTGGACACTTGCTGGCTATAACAGTTACATAGGTTCCTATAGCGAGCAACTGTCCGGATCTCGTTACTTCTTGCCGTTCACTTTCGTCACATGATGATTAACAAGTTAAAATTTTTTTGCTTAGTTGAAAAGAGCATTATGATAACCAAACAAGAAATTAAACAATTAATTGATGAACGAAATTTTATATGAATAATCGTCAAATCAATAGTAACACCAAAGTTTTCAGCTGTATGAAATAGTTTTAGTTGCATTTATGTAAACGATATCAAGCAAGAATATCTTCTGTGCAATCTAAGAAGCCACAACTTCATAGCAGAGATGGATTTAAATTTTTACTCTTATACTTCAATACTTCTTTCAGATCGTGTTTAACAAAAACCTGAAATGAAAAGAAAGAAAAGCACAACATACACGTCGCCGTCGACCTTCTTCATCATCATTTGAAAAATCCAAGCCCGGTATGCCAGCTTCACGTCGATTATATGCATCCTCTAAATAAAGTAAAAGCAATTTCGGATGAAATAAATGTTTAATTTTTGTTTTTGTCTAAATTAGTACCTTGTTGTTGTAACTGTTCGAGTAAACCACCTTCAAAACCTAAACCAGGCATATTAATTTCTTCTGATGCACGTTCATGTTCTAATTCTTCACGATGCATTTGCTCAAGACGTGAAGCATGCATTAAGATTCCTTCTTCACTTCGTTCTAATACAGTATCACCAGGTCGATTACGTGTCCAAAATCGTCTAAATGAAATAAATTAATTTATAATTTAATATAAAATAAAACAAACGTTGTATGATCATTTGAACCACTGACAAGCATATGACCAAGTGGATGCCAAGACATATCCCATATCATACCTTCATGTGCATCATCCATGCCAGCTAATTCTTTTTCTGTTCTATAACAAAAGAATTCAACAAAAAAAAGATAATTGAAGAGAATGATAATAATATTTGCACAAAACAAGGAGAAAGTTATCTTGTAAAATTTCTGATACATTTCTATTGTCGAAATCTACGATAAATCAAAGTTTTTCTTAATAACATACCCAACATGCCAAAAATAGATCGAACCATCGGATCCTCCACTTGAAAAGAGTCGTTCATGTATTGGATGCCATGCCAATGCTATAAAATAAATAGAAAAATAAACAAAATCAATTACGACAAAACATATGAATACATGATAATTATTAATTTTTCAGTAATGATGCACTTAAAATGTAATTACTCTTATCATCTCAAATGTTTTTGAACTAAACTCGTCTTCTCTCTCTTAAATCGATCACTGTTCCTAAGCTGACAGCAAAACAAAAAAAAAACTCGAAAATGTTTAGTTACTTGATTATATTCAATGACAGCTAAATTGGTTAAAATATTCAATCAACATCTAGTTTGTTACAGACAAACTATTGTATATTATGAATCATTTAGACACTGATTTGAAAGCAATAACACAGCTGTTAAAAGAATCGAGATAAAATATTCGTACCTACTCTTGCTCAAGATCTATATATTTTTTTTTGTTTGCTGGAGATGTGCGGGATTAGCTTTTTTCAAGTCTCGGTTTAGAGAAAACTATTTCAGAATTTATTTGTATCACATAAAAAAATTCTTTAATACTCGTTTCTTGATTGCTTTAGTCGACAACTTGCACTTCTTTGGGTCATCTCTCTTGAAAAATATCCTGGTTAATATGATTTATAAGATATTTCGCTTAAGACAACTGAATATTTCACTATAATCTTTGATGTCGGTTGTAGAACGTGTCGATTCTAAAATTTTTGAATTCGGACTCGGAGCCAACCCGACGACCTCTATCCTCTTGGGACAACTTTTTTTCTCGTAGCACGGATCCTGATCACTTGGGCCAGAACTAAATTTGATCCCAAACAAGTTCAGTGTTTGCTATTGTCTATTATGTCATATTGGAAATATTTATCGAAAAAAACAGAAAGTTCCAAAAGTTCGCCGTGAAATCCACAAACATCCTAATACAAATAGTTTTAAGAATTGCCAAATTTTTGTGAATCAAAAATTCAAGTCAATTTTGGCATACAAACGTCGGACATAGACGGTATTCGAGACACTTTTTAATTGTTTTATGAAAACTAGCACAATAGCATATTGACAAAACTATGAAAAAATCAACAACGTCCATTATATTTGTGAAAATAAGCCACTATCGAATATTACAACAGTCTGCTTCATTTCACGAACAACAACACACCGAATAATGATTGAATATCTCCTGATTTAGGCCATATAAGGGGTAACTTGTCCAATAAGTTCATGTAGAAGATTCCTGAATTGAAGTTGTCAAACTTTAATACCAATGTTAGACAACATTAACAGTCAAGAAAATTCAGCTTTTTTTTTTATCAATACAACAACTTTTCGAAGTCAATACGAATCTTAACAAGGCCAGTTATATTCAAAATGAAAATTAATAACGAAAACCAAAAAAAAAAACTTTCTCGAACATACTATAATATTGAAAACAAAAATACGTAAATTCATTGAACTATTTAACAGGTATTCAGATGATTTTTCACGGCGGACTTTTAGGATATTCTGTATTGTATATTTATTTGAGAAAAAAAAATAAGAAATAATAATAATAATAAAAGTAAATATCGTTTTCCCTTTAGAATTCTTTATTATTATTTGTTTTATTCGAGTGTTAAAAATGAACGAAACAAGATGAATACATTCAATTATGATTTGTAGACGATAAACGAACAAACAAAGCTTACTGCATGCTTCTTTTTTGTGTCCACGAAAACATTGCAGTTCTTCTTTGAGATTTCTTATATCAAATAATTTACAAAAATGATCACGTGATGCTGATATTAACCAATTTCCATTTTGTCGATTCCATTTTAATGCCATACATGTATTTTTATGTGCATGACTAAATTAATTAAAAGGTTCATTCTTTTCTCTTTGACAAAATTCATATATAAATACATACAGTGTTGCTAATTTTTTTCCACTCTTTGGATCCCAAAGAACAATTGGTTGTTGAGAATCTTTACTACCTGAGGCAAGTATTCCTTTGTGTGGATGCCAATCAACACATTTAACGTCGCATCCATGACCTAAAATTAATCATTTATAATCAAAAACAAATAAAAAAAAAAGAAACAAACCTCGTAATTCACGTTCTTCAGTGCCTGTGAGAAAATCAAATATACGCACAAAACTATCGTCGGAACAACTTGCAAATTTGCTATCATTCGGTGAAAATCTATACAAAAATAAAAGTAATAAATCAAATTTGAAGTAAATCTTCAAAAAATGTTCTAAAAGAATTCGGATCAATGACCTATTGGAGAAGAGTTACAGTTATTTTTTTTTGTCAGACCAAGGCACTTTCGACTATATCAGAGTGAAGAATTTTATCCTGAAATATTGCCTATAAATACAACTAATAATTATTGAAACGTTCTTAAAGTTTAAAAGAAAACAAACAGCATCTTATCACAATGGGACATAATAGTCAAATTTACTTGAAAATTCTGTATTTCGAGAACAATGAATTCATTTCGTTTGAGAATATTTTAGTGATTCTTAGTTTTATCTATAGGTGATATTTCAGCATTAAAATAGTGATAGCTCCTCATCAATAGGCTCGTATCCTTACAGTCAAAATATTGTGTCAAACGATGTCTGACCCTTGAGAATTCTCTTCTTTTCAGTTCATAAAAAGTCTAATGAAATATACTTCAACATACGTTAGTCCTCGGACTGGATCATTATGTGCTTGATATACTTTAACATTATTCATATTTGATTGCCAATATTTAACAAAACCATTATGATCCCCTGTTAACATCCACTGTTCATTATTTGACCAAATCATAGCTCGTACAGCTGAATCATGTGCCTGAATTTTTCATTAAAAAAAAAATTTTTATTTCTTTTGTTTTTCTAACTTAAATTTTCATTTACTTGTAAAATAGTTTCGAAATTAAATGTTAATCCATTCCATAATGTAAATTCTCCACTAGATGCACCTGTTATAAGACGACGACCATCTGGTGTCCACTAAAATCAAGAATTTAAAGAGCAATAAAAGAAAACAACGTTCAAATGAATAACATACACAAACACAAAAAATTGGACATCGAACTTTATTTGTAGCTGGTCGAATAAATTTTGTCATAACACAATTAACTGGATTTGATAGAAGTGCATGTGGTGGTATAAGCTTAAATAAATAAAAGTTATTTGAATAGAAGAATCATTAATATTAATCTTACATGTGGAATGTAAAGAACATCAGGTTGTAATGATGCGCTATCGACTAAATTTCGTTGCCAAATAGAATTCTAAAATAATTTTTTTTTTTTTTATTTTAAGAAGAGTTATTTAATGAAGAAAAAAAATCTTACTTCAAGATAACGTATAATCGATGGATTATAATCCACTGTTTTTCGAGCCATTGCTTTACGTAACATTTTTCCATCGAAACCGATTTCACCTTAAAAAAAAATATATATATTTATAGAGAATAAATTCAGTGTATTTAATTTACCAGGTTGAACAGGTACAATAGATGAATTAAGAGTTGCAGATGTTTGTCCGCTAGAAGATGTTTGTTGTTGATTATGATGATGATGCTGAGAAAAATGAGGATGATGACCGGTTAAACGTGGTTGTGGCCTATGAAATAAATATGTTAAATAATAATGAATGAAAAATTATGGCGGTAAAACTCACATGATTATAATTTTTCTTATTAGAAAGTAATTAATTGAGGTTTAATACATGGATGAAACAAAACAAATTAAAACTAGACAAAAAAGTAATTACAGAAAAAAACACTTCCAGATCTTAATAAATAATAATGAAAAAAGGAACGTGAGTGAGTAAGAAATAAACAAACGAATAGAAAAAAGAATATGAAAAGAACACCAATAGAAACATAATGTCGATAGAGAGCACTACATGACAACAGAATATTTTGGCAGTGTTCGAATTAAGAACTTGAAGAACATATTTAATCCAAAATTAATTCAAAAGTCTAAATCAATGACTTTGAAATTTTCAAAAATGATTTATGTTCGAATTGCACATATAGATTGCAATCAGTATAAAAGTTTTGGGATTCGGGGTCGATCGGTTTCGGGACTAATCCAACAGGCGCTCACCCGTCTGATCCGATAATATATGACAATGAGAACCTATTAAATTCGACGAAATCCGATAAAAGTCAATCAGAAGTGAGTATAAATTATTGATTCTAGTTTTTTTTTATCTTTTTTTTAAAATTTAGTCTGTAACTGAATGCAATTATAAATTACAATAAAGTACATTGAAGCTGTTCATTTTTAGCTAATTGGATGAGACTGAGGAATGAAGTAAGGGGGGGGGGGGGGAAGTGATAATAATGAGAAGAGTCCAACAATGTCTAACTTTCAGATGGATATCCAATATAATCCCATCAGATTCGATAGGATTCAACTTTGGAACGTGAGTATTCATTGTAACCATACCCTTTCGCCTATCAGAAACAATAAAAACTATTTAACATTTAAAATATGGTAATCATTCATAGAAGTCTCATTGTAATTTTCGAAGAAACTTAATGTTAGTAACTGGTGCCATCTGATCAAAATTTGAGAGTATAGTTTGATTAGTTTACGAGGGCATCTATCCATTTTACTATAGCTGCATGAAAGAAGTAGTAGAAACGAATTGTTTTGTATAAAGAGTTTTTTTTTTGTTTCTGTTCAATGAGGCTTTCATTTTGACAAGTTTGAAAAAAGAAAAAGGTATGTTTACTGTAATTAATAATTCTCTATCTCGAATGCGTCGTAATGCTGATTCAACATTTGGACCACAACCATTACGTATTGGTATACTTGGCTTTGGTCATCTTGGGCAATTTCTTTGTACACATTTTGAACGTGAACGTACAAAACCAACACGTGATTTTGATCTTATATTTATTTGGAATCGTTCGAAAACTATTTTCACAAAATATGGCAAAGAATTGAATCAAGCATTAGTTGTTTCAACTGTTCAAGAAGGTTTACAACGTTTACCTGATTTAGTTGTTGAAGTAGCACATCCAGATGTTATAAAAACATATGCTGAACAAATACTTGATGTTTGTGATCTATTTATTGGATCACCAACAGCTCTTGCTTATGCACCACTCGAAGCTAGATTAAGAAAAAAAAGTATCGAAACAGGACAAACTATTTACATAGCAAGTGGTGCTTTTTGGGGTGCAGAAGATATTGTTAAAATGAGTGAACGTGATTTAGTTCGTTGTTTAACTATTACTATGAAGAAACATCCCGATTCCTTTAAATTGAATGAACCATTACGTTCAAAACTACTACATGAACAAGCTAAAGTCGGTAATAAACAAGAAGAAATTGTTATTTATTCGGGTCCAGTTCGTGAATTATGTCGATTAGCACCAAATAATGTCAATACAATGGCTATTGGTGCTATTGCTGCTGATCATCTGGGTTTTGATGGTGTTCAAGGATGTTTAATTGCTGATTCATCTTTAACTGATAGACATATTGTTGAAATTGAATTGTCTGGACCAGAGACAACACTTGGCGATAAAAAAAGGCCAACTTTTCATTTAAAAACAGTAAGAACAAACCCAGCTGAAATAGGTTTTATCACTGGGACAGCAACACTTCTTTCGTTTGTCAGTAGTATTAAACGCGCTAAAGGTCATATCACTGGTATTCATGTTGTTTAAATAATTCGAATGTCTACCACGATCTTTCTCACTTATATTTTTTCAGATAAAAAATTCATCTATAAATTACTTTCATCACTTTATTCTATTGAACATTCATATTGTCTGTTGAAATTAACAATACAATGGGATAAATGTGAACGAATATTTTCCGTAAAAAAGCTGCATGAACAAGTTTTAACAATTATATTATGAACTAGATCAATGTGAATAATGTTTAATGGAAGCTAAAGAAAGGTGTTTAAATCTACTTGAATATAATGAACATAAATATAGAATAAATAAATTAAATACAAGGCAAGGATTACTAATATAAAAAGCAACAACATTAAAAAGAAAACATTTTTATGAACATCTTCAACAAACATCTACAGCAAAGTATATTGAACAAATGTTCAACTCATTTATCATTAGAAATTTTGTAGTATTTATATCGTAGCTTCCTAATTGCGGCCAAAGATCAAACCAATCAGCAGACCGACAATATGGGTGAGAGCGCAAATAGGTGTGATTTTTGGTCGCAATTCGGAAATAGTCATTTATATTTTATTATAGTTACCAATTAAGATTAAAACAAAAAGCTGTTTATATACGAATTAATATTTGCATCAGATAAGCTTTTACAACAGATAGATTATGTGATTCTTCAAATGATGATACCATTGACTTTACTAATGAATAAAATTTGAATAACAACGAACATATACAGATTCATCTATGACTTTAATAAATGGAGATAATCATATGTCTACAATACATTCAAAGTAATAACATGATAAAAATCATTCAGGAATGATTTCTTCGCCAACATCATTGTTAAATAAGGAATAACAATCATTATTTTTGGAATGATATTCAATTATATGGTACGCAACCTATTAATTCATTGCTATTCTTGTCTTCTTCGTTAAATATTTGATTATAATTTGTTTTTTGTTTAAAAAATAATTGAATATCAACTCATACTTTTTCAAAACTAACACATGGATTTGTCGTCATAAACTACATATAAATAAAAATTTTTTTATTCTGACATAAAAATGAAATATATCAAAGACACTTCAAGAAAGAGGCAACAGCAGCAGCTTACAGTTTCTGACTTTGTTTTATTAAATTGCTGATCATCGACAATTTTCACATGAATTCATTATATGCTTATCATATTGTTTGAATTAGAATTGTCACTCGTGTTATCAAATATTTACGACGAAGCATTCCTTGAGGTTCGTTCAAAACTGTTAAATAATTATTTTTGTGACTTACTATGAATCTCTTGTTTCCTAACAATATTAACGTTTTACTAGAATCAGACTTTCTGTTTTCGCTATAAATTACAAAATTTAAGTTTTGATCAATCAACTGACCAAAGTCTGAAAGAATTTGTAAAGTATTCATTTCGAAATTCATTACTAAGACAACTCTATTAACATTTATCAACATATTTGTTATGAATACTATTGATTAATCACTTGATTCTCTTTCTGATTTATTATCTAGCATTAGCTGTATTTTGCAGTTATCTTGGCCATAAACAAAGAGAGTGATAGCATAATTTTATTGCTGCCATCGTCTTAATTATTATCTTCAAGCTTCAGAAACAAGCTATACAAGTTCTCAAAAGTTTTTTTTTAGGTGCTACTTTTAGCCCAAAAACCTCCCTCGGGAAGATTGGAAAACATGGAACGAGTTCAGTTTCGATACTTTCACCTAGTGTTTAAACAAGCATTTTCTCAGTTACCTTTTCTTGAAATCATCACGATACAAAATGACAACTTTCGATGCCTACGACGTGATTATTGAAATAAATGTTAAAATCTCAAAACATAAAAACAATTTTACAACTATATGAATTTATATGTAATACAAAGAATTTTTCTTAATGATTATGGATTAACTAGTAAACTATCCAATATAAAACTCTAAATGTCATGGAAAGTTATGTTGAGTATTTTAAATTAATACGCTGTTTATGACTCTGATATATAGAAATTTGTTCAAAATCGTCAATCATATTTCAAAGAACATGATTGTAATCCAAACTATTTGTTATTATACTTGTTGAGGATTTACATCCATTGTGATGGATACACTACTACTCCCATCTCGAAATATTCTTGTTGGAAATGAAAAGAAAAATTGTCAGTATTTCTTGATGAAGAAAAAAATACTTTAAATAAAATAATACTTGTGTTCGCATTTGTTTAATTGCAGTTCGATAGAAAAAATTGCTGGAAATGAGAATCTGACTTTTATTTTCTTTAGAGAAAAACTGTTTAGTAAATAAGCGTATAGTTTCGACTCGACAGACATATTGTCGTTTTGTTTGTCCCGTTGTTTCAAAAAATTATTTTCCCTTGACAAAAATATGTTGACTAACTTGAAACAGTTTTCAAATGAAGTTAACTGATAGGAATACCTTTTCTGAAAATAAATTTCAGACTGTATCAAGATCTGCAATACATGTGAGCGAACAAGCATTGTCTTGCCATATTTTGAATTTCGAAACTTAAATATCTCTTAATCGGATTGATTGTTTTGTGTGAAATTTATACGTGTAAGAGCTAAGTTAATGGCAACATTTATATGAGATGTACTGTCAAGTGAAAAGTTGAATATCTCAATGAAATGAAAGTTAATTATGAACTAATTGTACACTATTCAATCCGTCATTGGTAGGTACATCTAATGGTATACTTTTCAGAAAAAAAATATTGTTAAATAGGAAAAAAAATACTGAAGACATGCTCTGCTTTCAAAATAATCAATTTTTCACTGATTATATTTATTTCGACATTCAAACAGAAATCATTCGATAGATCCAATCGAACTTCATGGACTGATGCATGCATGATTTATTTCATCAAATTATAAATTATATCAAAATTTGCCTGAACATCGTGATAATGCATATATTGATTTTTGATATTGTAATAGCGATTTTATTTCTGAGCAAAGTATAGGAACAGCAAGTTTTTTCTAGGTTTTCAAGGATGCTCTCTGAAAGTATTCAGTTAGGTTTTTATTAATATGAACACTTTCTTTTTTGCCATGGTTTTCATTCTAATGGTACAAATGAAATACGATTCACCCATATATAGTATAATTATATTAAAGTTTACTTTTGTTTTCGGAATAAATATTTAACTCTACCACACATACATAATCAAGAAAACAAATGAAATTAAACCGATTTTATTTATTATGGTATAAAACTTTTAAAAATTCATTACATAAAAATTTCGATTAATTTTGTATGAAAAGAAAATCATTAAATTTATTTCAATTTTGGTGCCAATAGAAAATAAATTTGAAAAAAAAAACAATTATCATTATTACTTGATGAAATTAATTACAAAAATCGATTGATTCATTGATCGGTCATCTAATAAAAAGCAATCGAATCAAATTAAGAAAATATTTTTAAACATCTAAGATTAAATCAAAGATAATTTTGAATTTTTTTCTATTTGTTAAAATAAAAAAAGTTAGGTCAATTATGCAAATATTAAAAAACACAAGTTATTAATGATGCATCTAACATATTCCGGATTAAATATTTATAATAAAAGAAATCGATTATGTGCTTGAAGTATAGTATCTTCTATCACAAATTAGCAATATATTCAGTTGGATTGATTGTATCGTTTGATAATTGACTTGGGCAAACAAATTCTAACAGTTACACTGTTAATCATCTAATGATACTTTTAATCATATCTGAAGAGATATTTTGTTTTCTTTTGTACAACTCATTCTCTCTTTTGTCTGTTTGTCATTTTCTCCAGTCATTCAATAGTAATCTCTAAATATACTAAAATTTTGATTAATTCATTATTTGTGAGCGTACTCACTTGTAAGTAATATCTATGGTTTGCTTTAAACTTGAGTCTTTCGTATCGCTCGCAAGTGATATTCAAAATATATATGATTGGTTAGATATCTATAGATATTACTGAATTTCTGCTGTATATATGGCTTAATAGAAAAAAACATTCGTTTTCTTCTTGGCGGATGAGGGTTCGCGTTGTCTTCGACTGCATCCCAGTGTATCTAACTGATGACGGAAGTAATATGATAGACTTATGAATCCACACGTTTGTCACATCGTGTAGGTTCGTCATAGGAGTCTACCAGTTAAGAAGCAAAGATGGATGGAGGAAGAGAAGCTGTAGCTTGAAGGAAAATATTTTTCGAAAAAAAAGAGATTTATTTTTTTAAAGTACAAGAAGGAAATCGAAAATAACATTCACTCGTTTGTTGAGCATAAAAACAAACAAACAAAGTTATTGTTCAATGGAGAATCGTTGAACTCGATGATTCCCCCAGTCGGCGACATACAGATTGCCATTTCGATCAAATGACAAGCCTGTGAGTCCATTGAACTGGTTTGCTTCTGATCCCTTACCGTTTCCACCAGCAATCACATTTCCCTTTGTCGCACTCTTGGACCAACGCATCACTCGATCATTCGCATCATCTGCCACATAGACTGTGCCCGACGCATCGATGAACACTCCTTTGGGCTCCGCCAATTGATTCAGAGTATTTCCTCGACCGTGACCACCAGCCACGACAATTCCTTCTGTTGCACCCTTCATCCACTTGGTCACACGATCATTGTTCCACTCCGAGACGTATACAGAATAATCTCTATCGACAAAGATGAAGGTAGGATAGTTGAGTTGATCTAGACGGTCACCTTGGCTATTGCCTCCCGCTACGACTATTCCATCCTTCTCTCCCATTCGATATCGTCTTACTTCATGCTTCTTGTAATCAGAAATGTATAGAAACTTCTGATCGTCCATCGCCAATCCGAAACAATCGACATTCTCAATGATAGTCTCTTCATTTTTTCTATTTCGACGGGACCATCGCATTATTCGTCGATTCTTTCGATCGCTGATGATGAAACTGTCTGTCTCTTTCTCGGCAATCACATCTATTGGTCCATTCAATTGATCAGTTCGATTTCCTTCTCCGTTGCCACCAGCTGCTACTTTATTGATCATTCCACCAGACTTCCATTGCATAATACGGTCATTCATTAAGTCAGCGATGTAAACAGTTTGATCTTCATCTGTATAGAGACCCCACGGGTTGTTAAGTTGGTGGGATCCACTGCCATTTCCGTTGCCTCCAGCGATGGTCATTCCATTTTGTGCCCATCTGGCATTTGCAGGAATGTTCGGAATGACATCTGCCACAGAGAAAGAAAAAAGTAAGTTATTTATGAAGTTCACTAGCTTATCCTAGTGGAATTGTCATGGAACTCGGTTGAGATTTTCCAAAATGTCCTAGAACCTTCTATCATTTTTGCGAATCATCTGAAATTTTTCAGGTACGACTTTCCTGCATTTTAATGCACTTTTCTGCCTAATGCTTGGAATCTCCCTGATTTTTATTGAATTTTTCGAAAATTTTTCGAGGATTCTTCGCAATACTCGAAATTGACTTTGATATCCGAAAGGTTTCAACATTTCGGCAGGGCTCCTTGGAACTGCATATAATTTTATCGAATCCTGGTTAGCCTTTCTGTTTTTTCATCAACCCTGCTGCCATTGTCTCTATTTTATCTGAATTAACCGGCGATTTCCCGTGGCATTTCGTGAATTTCTTGGAGATTTCGAAAAGATCCTCAAAATTGTTTCTAATCTTGAGAGTTCTGTGTCGATCTTGCGAAATTTTGTGATTGCTCATGCATTTTTATGGCAATTTTGCAACATGTACGCAAGTTTATATTTTTAATTTACAGATTTTGCCCAAATTTTCCTCGAATTTTCAGGAATTCAACAGAAATAGTTTTCTTTCACTTCAAAACATCCAATCACCTGTGATTGCCTGACTTTTCATCGAATTACAGAGGTTTCTAGTAATCGTGTGAATTCGTTGTGACTCCTCCTGATTTATCGGGTATTGTTAGTTGTTCGCTGAAAGTTGTTCGGAAGTTGTCAGGAATTTTTCGATACATTATTTCTTTTCTTTTATTTGCCGGATTTTCCTTTATTCTCATCGAAAGAAAGAAAATAAAGTGCTATGATATGTAACCAAAAATCAAAAGAATTATTGGAGTGTTATCAATCAGGAATAATTCAGTTCTGATTAAATCTCAGTTGACGTGAACAAACCTCACTCAAAAGAACTTACATTATTTGCGAATTGAATGTGGGTTCTCCCGATCTTAGAGGACTGGAAAATCGGAGTAAACAGTAGACTCTATTACTTCACTACCTGAAATTAACTTACTCCTAAAAGTTTTAAATTTTGTTATTTGGTCGCTTTTGGCAAGTCTCAGAAAGAGGACAAGATGCTCAAAAAAGTGTTGCCAATGACTTTACTCATGTTTGAGGCAGTTATCTTGAATTTTTTTTTCTTGCCTAAATTCATATTGCTGAATTGCTTCGCTATGGATATAGTAGCCGAAGTACTTGCAGTTGTTGATCCAACTACTCCTTGTTGTTCGTCATCATCATCAATAATTTCTTTTAAATGTATAAAATGTAATCCGCCATGATGATGTAACGGATCTGATACAACCTCAAACGTTGTACCCGGCATTAGAATAACTTCATTTTCATTCGGGTAACATGTGTATGCTGCAATGGATTTTCCATTCGAACACTCAATACTAAATAATGTGCTTTGAGGAGCGTTGCCAAGAAATGATGAAATGACATCAACGGATGTTGAGCACGAGCTAACACTCCACCAAGTTATAACTTGACCCTTTTTGAATGTCTGACTAACATCTTTATTGATTCCGCGCCAGAGAATACCTTTAAATTTTGGTAATTTGGATATCGCAGAATCCAAAAGCTTTAGATATGCAAACCATAGGCGAACTTTGGATCTATCATCGGCACGAAGTGCTTGGTTTAAAATATGGTGAACACTTGCCTCTTCCAACATTTCCATGGTGTACAGATAGACTGTGGCAGCCTCATCTTTGCTTAAATTGTGTTCATTCGGAAACACACAATGTCTTTGGGCCAGTTTAACAAATCGATTGATTTCCGGTAGAAGATAATGTAGGGCTTCCATAGCTTCTTCAAGAGACACTAATTTCCATGCAATATAGCCATAACATGCTGGCAGACGTTTATTTGTCAGCTCAACATCTGTGAAACGTTCACCTGAGCTACTCATTGTGGTGAACTGATAATTTGTGTCCTTTATTGCCAAGCAGCTCACTTGATTTTCTAGAAAAATAAAATGAAAAGCAGGATTTCGTGTTTTTCGATCTTGCATTTTTATTTCTATGCACTGATCGAATAGTAAAATTGCACTTTCAACATAGAACTCCACAGTATCGATGATCAGTAAAACATAATTTTTCTTTTTTACAATATTTACAGCTTTATTTTCGCCGCTTGTTCTATTCTTTCGTTCGAAATATATTTCATTTGGTCAAAATCAACCGAACATCACCTGCTTCTTTCAATAAGTTCTCTACACTATTATTGCTTTATCTCATAGTCGCATATCATAGATACATTGATAGTAACTTTATCTGTCTTCAAGGTTCAGCTGTAAATGGCAAGAAATATATTAGAAAGTTGGTATTATATATCAAGTGAGTTAGTAATCTTAAAGCAAAAATTAGTTAACTTGGCTATTTCAATGATTTTTTATATTTGACTACTGTTTCTTGGTGATTCACTGTTAGGTCCTTTACCCGTTTTCTTTATTCCTTCTTTTTTCACCAAAACAAACAACTGACTCAATCAAAAACAAAAAGCAGCAAAGAATGTTCTTTCTCTCTTTCTCTCCTCTTCCACCGGTTGGTTCCATCTCCTAACTATGATAGAGGGATAAAGATGGCCGTCTTATGTCAGGAGATGTCTCTACTGACATAACATTCACTGTCTTGTAATAGGTCTACAGTTATGATGACGACAAAATTGACGATTATCATGTAATAAAATTGTTAGCTTGCTTCACATGATCTTCAGAAAGTGTATCATTCTTGTCGAGAGACTCTACATCGATTCAACAATCTGCCACTCTTGTCAGATATTTCCAAGTAGGGCATCTGATTGTGTTGAATTTCATGATGATGGTAGCATTCAGTTCACCTGCAGTATGAGTTTTAAACGGAAAGGCTCAGAATTTTTGCTCTTGGCACAACAGCGGTCGTATCTGTATTGCTATTGAGTATTTTAAGTTCATGCTGCTGTAACACTGAAGTTTAACAGCATTTTTAAATTCGATACAGTTATATACTCTGCTTTGAAATATCTGACAATAGTGGAGCGTTCTTGGATAGATGCCCAGCCTCGTGACGAGAACGATTCACTTTCCAAAATCTTTGACCTACAAACCAATAATTCTAAGAGACAATCATGATCAACTATGTCGTCATGATAACTGCAAGCTTGTTACGAGACAATGGAATCATAAAAGAAGAGAAATCGAAGGTAAAATATCGTTGAAACTGGCATATCAATAGATTTTTGCTTCAAGAATACTCAAATATCTGGCATGTACGATATCCACTTTCAAGGAAATAAAACACAATAGTCTAGAGAACTTATTTCAAGAGTTTCCCTCAGTAGTCGATTTGTTCCAGCTAAATGATTAATTCCATCGATACTTTTCACTTAAAATAATCCATTTGGTAGGTGTACTTGTAATTGAACAAGTGCTTCCTACAAAAATTTAAGAGAACAGATGAAAATTATGCTAGTTCCAGCGAAAGAATTTCTAGAAAACCAAAACCCTAGGTTTTCACCATCTAGATTCCGACAGCGATAGTTTGTTTTGACGGCATAGACTGATAAAGCAAAGAGTGCTCTACGAAACAATATGCCGTTGCCTTCTCTACGATGTCTCTTGTTTGAGATACATCAATTCTATCAAAGACTACAAAGTCATTTTTTATGTCGTTTTCTATGAGAAAGTGATTTTGAAGTCTCCGATAAAATTGATGTGCATCGGTCAAAAAATATCGTAAAAAGCTCAGAGGCGTTTCATCTTGTAAAGAGCTGTTTGTTGCATCATTCTAGATAGTAAAAGTAAACTTCCATTTGTCGGCTCTAGAGATCCTTTCCATAGGACTTAAGTAACTTGTTTAATTCCCTCAAATACTTGTAGAAAGTGACTGCCTGTACTGAAATAGCTGCTTAGATCCTTTTTGCTACTTACAGCTATCGAGGAAACTGAAAATTGTACTCGGTTGAATAATTACGGCAACCACTGTAGGTGATAGCGGATAGATGGTAAAGGGGAGGGGTGGAAGGGCTTGGGTGAATTTCGGTGTTAGTGAGCGGATGGTTAGTGCTGGTGTGTTTGCATTAGGAGTGAGGAAATGCTAGTTCTTATGCATCAAGGACTACAGCTGAGGTTAATACATATGGATGTATTAGTCCAAAACAATAAAATAGTGCCACACCGCCCTGAGAAAATTGTTTTTTTTTCATAACCACAACACTGAAATTGAAGTTTCATCCTTAGAAAAATACGCTACGATCTCCTCTTTCGAAATTATTATAACTAGACATGAAATATACAGATTTTGGCAGAGCCTTCTAGAAGATGTCTATTTCACCTTTGTATTTTTT
This sequence comes from Rotaria sp. Silwood2, assembly GCA_905329745.1. Classification (NCBI taxonomy): domain Eukaryota; kingdom Metazoa; phylum Rotifera; class Eurotatoria; order Philodinida; family Philodinidae; genus Rotaria; species Rotaria sp. Silwood2. Next base: position 12,589 of record CAJNSZ010000366.1, on the reverse strand, counting down.
CAAAGATTTCTGCCAGTTTTCTGTTGGTTTTCGTCTCTTACTTCTCTACAGACCCAGAGTATTTCGTTCATGAAAATTGTGGATCCGATCGGGACGTGACTTTTCAAAACTTTTCCAAAATGTATAGCACAAATTTGAAAAACAATCCGAATTTTTTGACTATCGCGTGTTCCAAGAAACTACTTTCTCTGGAGGAAAATTGAATCATATAAAGAAAAGTAGTCGTTTTCACCCATAAATGGAAGTAGCGGTAGTGAACAAAATCGACCACTTTTTCCTCTTAAACACATCGGCTAGTAATGACGGCTCAGGTAGTATTACCGATTGAAGAATATTTGGCGACTGTAACTTGATTTTCGTCTAAAATCGAACCGAAATACGATTTCGAAATGCTCTTCATTCAAAATACAGGCACGTTGATTGGCTTCAATTAAAAATCAGCGCGCTTTCTATATCTCGCATTGAGTCATGAGTAATGCCACAGCTTCAGAAAAGCTCAGTATTTTGGGTTGAAATTTAACTACAAAAGCTTCAACTGAAAGACTTTCAAAGATCGAATTTTCAGCACAATCAGATATAAAATGTGCAAATGCCGTTCTGAGATGATTCCGTTAATACTAACCTATTAGCATTTAATCAACATTATGTAATACTATACTTCAAAGTTTCAAACTTTCTTCTCGAGTCGCTGCTTGAGCTAATATTCTCAGAGTAGTCTGCCAAGTCAATTTTTAATCCGACAGTACAAATGAAAAAATTTTACCAACACTGTTTCAACAATGAAAACTATTTTGCATTAATTGTGATGCATTCATCAAACTGATGGTAGCAACTTTTCTTTTGTTTTTATATGATTTGTATAGTGCACAACTTTCAGATAGATTTATAAGTCGCACACAAAGTGAAATATGTAGAAGACACGTTGATCATATCACTTTGATGGTGGGGCTATCATCAACACAAAATAGCTTTCATCGCTGAAACAGTGCCGAAAAACGATTTCCTTTGTGCTATCGGACTATAGATCGACTCACGGTATGGGTGTCGGCTTTGTCTTCAGTCACACCTACGTCGACACCTGCGCTTACAATGTAAAGTCAGGTTACTCCGCTTTGATTTAGCTCGAGTAGAATTTATATGATCCCCTTTGCTTAACTATGTAATTCTTCTTTACCGGCAAAAATCACACAACATACACAAAACTCAGTCCGACACAGCTCATTTTAACACGTTAAAATGTATGCTTTTTACATGGACAACAAAATGGAAAAATTATTTTTATTATTTTTTGAAAAGCATGTTTGTGGACATCATCATCATCAGACTTGCTTTGTTTTTCAAAAAGAATATTTTGAAAACGTAAAAAGTGCACATTTCAAAGCGTAAAAATGCGTGTTTTTACCGACTTTGTCTAACTGTGAAAGTTGTGTATCGCCTACCTGCGCACATGCTTTTATAGATGAGGTGGTTGAATAGATTTTTTCTCTCTTACAAGCAGCGAAATCTTTCTATGTACACCTTTCTTCGATATCTCGAACGAAAAAAATAGACGAAAAAATATCAGTCAAGCCATTACAACTATTCTCCTTCTATCGCGGCAGCAAAGAATGACGCTGCATTTGTGCACTATCAACATATTGGCATAAATGAAAGAATTTCTACTGCATAGAGGTCGTTAGTTAATGATTTTATTGACGCTTGAAATATCGGAACTTCATGAATTTGGAGCATCTATCAAAATAGGACGAACGAAGACTGATTACTTTTATGTTTTCTATGCTTGCTTCTGTAGTATAAAAAGGTCTGTACTTGCCAGGAGGCTCCTCACTTTTCCAGGGTTGCAAATTTTCTTTCTACATATGTTGATGGAAAGATGATCAGTTCTAGAAGCCAGTAAAGATTTCCTCATGAAATATTAGATCATAATGAGAGCATATATTTTTTCGCAAATCATAGCTTGCAAACACTTTTGTGATTTGTCGGTATGTCGTGGAATTCACAAGAAACTTGATAAATTGTTTTTGCCTAGTTAGGAACTCGAGGTCAGAGTATCGACAGATTCGGAAGGTTTATAATGAATCGTAAAGTTTGCTCTGTTTTTCTAGTGCTTCAATGACAATCACAAACTGATTTGTACCCAGCGTTTTGTATAGAGTAAATATTAATTCTTAGGTGACTGCCGCTGTGGCAGAATTTGATATTTGCTTCGATAGGTTCTTTACTGTGCCATTCGGCTACATGAGTATGTTTCCAAATTGTTTCTGAGCAGATCTTTCTATCGTTCGACTGAGTTTTCTGCATTGTTTGGGATTTTTCTTGCAGAATCTTGGTCAAGTTCTCGATATATATGGTGTCGGTGTATTGTGATGAAATCATTGTTTTTGTTTTGTTAACTCTGTTATCCACGATACTTCTTTGAATTTGATATTTTTCTCTGTCGAGTTTCTATGGGAAATTGAGCGGATACTATGAGGAATGGAGGAGATCGTGCAGAAAATGCGTCGGAAAGTCTTTGTTTACAGCCGATTCCTACCAGAATCAAATGTAGGATTCAATGAATTTCAGTCAGATAGGATGAGTTTCGAAATGTTTTTTGACCGGATCTTTGTGTTGTTCCGTTACGTTTCCCGTTATCTCTCGTATTTTCCAGTGGCATCCCGGCTAGTTGAAGATTATCTTGATGTTGTTCTTTCATATGCACGAAATGTCAATGCCTACTAGTTGATGATTTCATCTATCAACAAGACAATAGCATATCACCTACACATCAGAAATAATTGGCATGGTGTGAAAAGAATTTCAAGCGTTTCATAAGTAATTACAGATGGACATCAAACAATCTCGATCTTAATGTTTGAGATTATTAAGTATGAACAGCTATCGCTAACAAAATGCAATAGACTAACGTTAAGCACTCCGATTCATTAATTAATCAAAGAAGAAAAAGAATTTGTCGTGTACCAAAAAAATGATCTTGTTCGCAGTGGCAAAAATTAGTCTCATAGGATTTTTTTCTATTTTAAAAACTAAAAAGGCATATATATAAAATAGGCTTTATATTGTATATGGTAGAACTTTTCGTGTTACATGTTTTGATGTGTTTTCTTTTTTAATCAAACTAGTCACATAAGTACTGGATATGTACGGCACGAGTTTTAGCTCCGGTCTTAGCGGTCAAAACCAAAAAGTTAAAATCTACGGAATTCGGAACTAAAAGCTGTAGTTGCACTCTCTATAATTTTTAGTGAATTATGTTGTAAATTTCAAAAATCAAAACAAAATCTGAGGAGATGACCAAAACAAGTAGTATTTGTCGACTGTATTAATCAAAACAGGAGTATTTTAAGACTATTGTTTAGATCTAATGCGAATAGATTCTCAAATAATTTTCTTTCAATTAGGACCGAGCTGAACAAAGACCTCATCTTCCATAATTCTAATCAATGAACACATGCAGTACATCAGTTACTTCAGCTATTGATTTCGACAAAAAATACCATCTAAGTAAAAAAGATATAACGGCTTGGTTTATTTTTCTTTTGATTGCACATAATATAAACGAACATATCAACAATCTCAATGATCATACAAACAATAAGGATAATAATAAAACAATTTCATTCAGCATGACCAAATGTATCATTAAGCACATGACAATGAGAGGGGATGACGATGATGTAAGAAGGATTTTTTCATTCAATAAAAAAAGTGTGTTTTTACTAAATAATCATCAGTAGTATTTACCAGGTAGATTTTTTTCTCCAACGTTCTGAGTAATGGGTTATATTCAATGATCGATTATATTACCTTTCTTAGCGATCATTTCAATAATATTTATTTTATATGATGGATAGTTAGCATACATGTACAGATCAATCAGTAACAAATAAGATTTGTATTGACAAATGCATGCGAATAAGTGAACTATGAATGTCAATCAACTTTGAAAGATTCACATCGTTATCGTTTGAAAAGTTAAATTTTCTTACTTTAATTGACTTTTAAAATTCATCTTTAAAATTTATCCTTGTAAAACAACAAAATCAGCATAGAAATTTCATAATAATAATAATAATAATAAATATAACCATTCATTTGCATGGAACACTTTTAACAGAAAAACTTTGAATCTAATATTGAACATCTAGGATAATTCCTCTCTACTAACATAAAAATTTTATTTTCGTCTTGTATAAATTCACGAATGAAATATAAATAAGGCAATTTAGTATTGACGTAGATTTTCGTTTATACAGCGTTACTTTAACTCGTTTGTGTTCTTTTTTTGTCATCCGAAATTAAATGACAAGGAGTAAAAGAAAATCAAAGGTATCTCTATAATGAATAGCTAAATAGAAAGAAAGACTAGCGAAACGATAATATATGACAATATCGATAATGGAATCATTTATCAAGCATAATTATTCATTACTTGATAATCCAACTATTCGATTAGTCACATATCAAAACAATAAATTTTTAGATTTTTTTCTCTATTACTTATATTCGAATTTTATTCAAGGTTATCACATAGATTATTTCAATAACAGTTCAAAGTTATTTTATTTCGTACAAATATTCTTACATACCGATTGAATAATATTTCATATGACCTATGCATGATTTCAATATAATTCAATATTTTCAATGTATCGGTTCCTGATTGTATATTTCTTCTGTTCATAATTTTATGTACAAATTTTCATCTGATTTTCTTATTCTATATGTTTTGTATTTCGAAATTTTTTTATTATGACACAAGAACAAATAATTCGTGTCAATTCAATGATAATAATTTGTTTCGTAATAGGTTTAATTTCGTTGTTTTTATTTGATCTATAAAAATCTTCAGCTGCAACACAGTTTCACTAGTACTTCATATACTTTTCATCAAGTAGAAATATAAGTCTATTTTTTGTAATTATCACAAGTCCGTCTAAGCCATTTCATCTAATACTCTCTTTTAAATCATTGTTTTTCTCTCTCAAGTAATTTTATCTTATTGATTTCTCTCTCGCTTCTTTGGAAATTTCTGGAGAATGGCTCATCAGAAAAAATTTCAAATTTTCAGAGCCACTAGATCTTGATGAGCTGAGCAAAATTTATCATCCCGAATACTGTCTTCCATAAGATATCATGATCGCAATGACGTCGATTTCTCCAATCGAGTTCAAAATTTTTTTTTTACAAATTCAGATACGTTTTTATTTTTTTGTCCTTTGATTCATGCATTTTTTGTAAGTTACCAAAAATAAACAACAATAAAAAAAGGTCCCCATCCCAAACAGTGTAAAGTATGTGTGAAAAAAGCGACAACTCGATCGAGCGTACTAAGTCAGAGAAATGAGGATGTTTCTACACTTTTTTCTTAATGAAAAAGTTGGTTTGAGAAAAACATAAAACAATGTACTGTTGTCACCAATTTGATCGTTTCCCGAATTTTTTAATGTTTAGAGATCATTTTTAGGTCCCAAAATATACTCATTAGATAGATAGAACTTCTTATACTTGTTGACTGAAATTATCCGTATATATTTTTATCTATTCATTTACATATAATNGATTCGTGCATTTTTTATAAGTTACCAAAAATAAACAACAATAAAAAAAGGTCCCCATCCCAAACAGTGTAAAGTATGTGTGAAAAAAGCGACAACTCGATCGAGCGTACTAAGTCAGAGAAATGAGGATGTCTCTACACTTTTTCTTAATGAAAAAGTTAGTTTAAGAAAAACATAAGACAATGTACTGTTGTCACCAATTTGATCGTTTCCCGAATTTTTTAATGTTTAGAGATAATTTTTAGGTCCCAAAATATACTCATTAGATAGATAGAACTTCTTACACTTGTTGACTGAAATTATCCGTATATATTTTTATCTATTCATTTACATATAATCATTATATAATGCATCAATCCATCAATTTTAATATGTATATAATAAGATTTATATTAGCTGGAAGAATATACTACTAAAAAAATATAAACGAAAACCAATATTCAAAGAACATATATATATATATATATAAATAGCGCAATATAGCCATTTCGATAATTTAGATTTTTGTTTTATTATTTGTCTGATCGACGACAATTTTCACATGAATTCATTACATTTTCATCATATGGTTCAACTTGAATTGTTACTCTTTTTATCGAATATTTATGACGAAGCATTTCTTGAGCGTCATTCATAACTGTTAAATAATCATGATCACTATCTATAAAAACACTTATTATAATTAAATATATCAATATTAATGAAACAGCGTATCAAACCTATTGCTAAATGAACAGATAATGCTGTTCTTTGCATTGACAATGACCAAATATGTAAACTATGTGTATTACGAACACCTGGCAATCGAAGAAGATCATCAATAATTTGTGTATAATTAATATTTGATGGAACAGCTAAAATCATATAAAATAAGAAATCGAACGAATGAATTATCAATCAAACTACAAACCTTCCATAAGAACAAGAACAATATCACGCATTATAGTAAATGTTGTAATAAGAACTAATACTGAGAAAACAAATGTACATATTGGATCAGCTAATTTATATTCAGGCTAAAATAATTCAACTCAAAAAAAAAACCAATATTCTTCAATTGTTTATATATACTTTTATTTTGATAAGTATAGCAGCAACTAGAACACCCATACTTTGAACAAAATCACCAATAACATGAATAATAGCTGCTCGAATATTAATATTTTTCGATGATTTTATTTGTTTAAAAATTTCATCATGATGATGTTCAGATTCAATATTAATTGCTAATGATTGATTTTCATGTGAATGACTGTGATTATGATTATGAGTATGTCCGTGATGAGGAATTGCATGAGCACATGTATCAGCATGTAATACAAAAAACATTCTAAACGAAACACAAAAAAAAAGCCACATATTTTGAAGTCTTAAATGGCAAGAATATATTTCTCGTATTTACACTATGTTGAAAAAAACACCACATGAAGCAACGATAATCATTTCTATTGGTTTTACTTCAAAACTTTGATTAATACAACGTTCAATTGCGACATAAACAAGAATACCAGTAGCTAACCATATAGTCAATACACTCAAAAGTGCTCCAAGAACCTCTGATGAAGAAACAAAAAAAAGGTTCAACATCTGTAACTATTAAAAATCAAAATATTTATTAAACCTGCTCGAATATAACCATATGAAAGTTTTTCTGTTGGTCGTTTTGCACCCAAATATAGTGCTGCTAATGATATAAGAAAACTAGCTGAATCAATACACATGTGCGCTGCATCAGTTGCTACAGCTGTTGAATTCGAAATAATACCACCTAAGTAAATATATAATATAAATAACTTATTCTTTTTATTTTTCTATTTAAATTCAATATAAACAAACATACCAACAAGCTCAATAATCATAAAAATAAAACAAAGAATAAAGACAATGATAAGACGATTTCGTGCAGCATGATCAAATTTATCATCCGGTACATGACAATGTGAACTTAATGGCCGTGTTTGAAGTGGTATATCATTAGATAAAATTTGTTCACCACTTACAAAGCCATTATTAGACATGCCCAATAAGGGCGACTTTTCTTCGCCACCGTCAGTCATTAATAAGAGACTATCATCGGAATAGTTGTCATCAATATAATCAGTTTTACTATACTGTTCTTCACAACAAAACGTCGTTATTGATGTCATTGGTAAAAGCCAAAAAAAAAAAGGTACAAAGAAAGAAAGAAAATAAAGGCTTAAATCAATAGACAAAAAACAATCGTTAATATAAAGCGAATAAAGTAATTAAAAATTTCGTTTTTGTTTTATTTATGTTTTTCATTCGGTCAGAGAACTTTGAAGACTATATATAAATATTGGTGCATTTTACTTATTCACCATTGATTATTGATTTTCATCATACCGAATGTCTGAATATAATAAACAAACTAAATCAACTTAAACAATGAAGACGATTTAATATCTATCTATCGTCATCGCTCTTTTTCGATAGAGGTCACAATTCTATTTTCATTATTCTATGTAAAGGTTTCTTTGACAATATACGAAAAAAGAACAAAATAATTACACTTCAAAATATTCAAATATTGAAAAATTCTTTTCATAATCTTGATAGGTTTCGCTAGTCTATCAATCATTGGTTAATATGAACCATTCATCTTCTACAACGTTTGTCGGCGCTCTAGATGATGATCTATTTTTTTTTCCCGTGATAAATATTATGGTGTGAATTATTAGCTTTACTTCACGTAATCGATAATAGACAGAATGCTATTTTATAAATTCACCTTCTTCCGTGGGTACTTCACGTTTCGATGTAGAAATTTTCTATTATATTTATCCATATTTAGTATTCTATTAAATTTTTTAATACTCGGTAAGAAATTTAAATAAGTATTTCTATATGAAAATGTGTATTTTCTTTTATTTCTAATAGGTGTTAAAGGAAATGAAAATGGTATGAAAATAAGTGATGTTGTTAATGATCATTTAGAGAAAGGAAAAAAATTATTAGCTACTGGACAATTATCAGATGCTTTATCACATTTTCATTCAGCTATTGGTAAGATTTAATTTGAAATTATATTTAATAGAAGTTCTTTTTTAATAAGATGTGGATCCACAAAATTATCTTGCTTATTTTCGTCGAGCAACAGTATATTTAGCTATGGGAAAATCAAAGTCGGCATTACCAGATTTGAGTAAAGTTATTGCACTTAAACCAGATATTATTCCAGTAAGTGTTTTTTTTTTCAACTATCACAGATTTATTCTATTTTCTCAAGTTTTTCTAGGCTCGTATGCAACGAGGAAATGTTCTATTAAAGCAAGGTGATTTTGATGAAGCAATACTAGATTTTCAAAATGTGGTATGTAAATTTTAATGAATTATTTTTATTTTTGTTCTATGAATTTTTATTTTTATTTAGCTAAAATTTGATTCGTCGAATATTGAAGCACGTAATCAACTTGATTTAACTGCACAAATGAATGAAAAAGTTCAACAAGCAGAAGATTTGTATAAAAACAATGATCATCCAAAAGTTATTGAACTTCTTTCAGATGTTATTGAGGTTAGTTTATTAACGTTGCTGTAATCCGTCAGTTTTGTACAATGTGATCTAACAGAAATTTTCAAACATACATGATAGGAATTCGTAGCTTTCTACAGACAGTATCGATAGATCTGTGAGAAATGGTTCATCAAAGACGGTAAAAAGCATCATAGCAACTAGAGCTCATCGAGTATAGGTCTGAAATTTTTCTGTTAACCTGATCCAAGTCCAAAAAGTCTGAACTCGGTTAGGATAAAACAATATCCCTATGATTATCAGAATAGCAGTTACATCATGTTTTACATTTAAATCCCGGAAAGATTGTGCGAACAGCTTTTTTTAATTATAACTAATTGAAGTAATTAGGTTAAATAAGTAGAAATGTAAATTCCAATTAATCATCTTATTTACTTACAATGGAGGGGTTTGTATTGTCAGTCGAAAAAGTGGCACATGTTCGGGTCAAATGAAAGCTCTCAACGGCAAATTAACAAGGTTAAAAGATTAGCTGCTAATGGCTTGCCTAGAGGGAGATATTTAACTTTTAAGTGTAGGTATAAAAATGAATCAGAAAAGGTTTTCTCCACTATTATAAGG